>JABASD010004676.1:0-14635 GCA_019776165.1 Pogonognathellus flavescens
TATGTAGACGACCCTTTTATATGCTCCTTCTGGGGCGATCGGAGATAAGCTCTAATGTATACACTGCACATAGCAACATACATTAGAGCTTTCCTGATAAGCTAAACTATTATTACAGTGTACCGAAAATAGGTATACGAATATTTTATGAGCACTTTGTGATTATTCTGATAACCAACCAATAAAACCCAGGTAACATGCAAACGAGGAAAAATCTATAACTCTCATTACATGAGTACTACATTATATTTGTCCTGCATAAAATTACATAAGTAGAATAAGTACTACACAACGTTTACAGATACATATACTTGGACGACATGCTATGCACATCAGATTGACCATTTAGAATTTTAGGTTATAGGTAAAGCCTTTGTAGAGTATTCACACAAACAAAACTGGAAACATTTGGCATATGCAATGTATTAGCGTATCCATTTCTTTTAATTATTGGTTAGGAAGTTGGATGAGTCTAATGGGCGACAGAAGAGAGCCGCAAAAGTAAATAGAATTACAAAGAGAGAATAGCATCTGACTATTTATAAGTCTAAGAACACACTTTATTTTGTTTGCAAGGCTAATTGCTGCCTCTTTCTGTGTTTCTCTATTCCTATGGGGTTACTTTAGTTTGGAATGCGAGAAATGAAAGGGTTGCGCTTTTGTAACACACAGCGGTAGTCACAAAGTCACAGTTGCATTGAATTATTACTCCTAGTGCACCTCTTACTTTTCTTGTATGCATCATCCCATGTATATTTCAACTCTACTGTAGATTATGTACACAGATAAAATCTTTGAGTCTAATAATAACTTTGCACTATCTAGCACTGCAATACATAGTCCGTACCCGCTCTGCAACTGAATTATATTTGTTATGCTGTTACTGTTACTATACTCACTCAATCTAATCGTGTATGGATAATTTAATAGACTGTGTGTCTCTCTACAGCCCATAGTCTCCCGAATCCTCTGTAGGTCTGTCTGTGTGTTGAAGTATAATTAAAGTGTGCATTACACTCTAGCTGCGATTTTATGAGCATCTGTCATGTGCTAGAGTTTTGTTTAGTGATACAACCAGAAGGGTTTGCTGTGAAACCATTATTGCCATTAGATGAACCTGATAGGGAACAAAATGAAAAGGTACGAAATGAATAAGTCAACAATACAAGCAGCATTGCAGCCAAAAGGATTTCGTAACAAACATTATGCATAGAGATATAGTTAGGGATAGGATGGGTAGTGCAGAAGTGAAGAGTGGAGTATAAATGGAAGAGTTAAAAAGTAATAAGAACCGTTTCCCACTGAATCAGATGAAACGGGCACTAAAAGAGTTTCGGTTAGTAACAGGTGTAATAAAACCTGCTAAAAGCTTTGTGGCTGCTTAACTAATAATCGCAACTAATGGATTGTTGTATGTATGTATACCTATGTAGTGTGTGCTGTAGATATTGAGATACTAATGGATGGTGACTCTAAGGGTACATTCATGATTCAACGTTTATGAAGTGCATGCTGTGGGGCATTCATGTATTCCCAATGACTTGTGCACTAAAATGAGTCCAATAATCTGCAGTTCTTATAAGACAAGTCTCGTGTTATTTCATGCCATAACTTTTGAATCATTTCATAAATAATTTGCATTTACTGAAATGAAAAGAATTGTACTGTACTTCCTTCACAATAATTATTATGACAAAACTCAACATTCACAAAAACACCTATAACTTTTCAATGTGTCACCATTCGCCGGTTTTGTCGATTTTAAGCCAGAATAAATTCGGACGATAAAAAAATTCTTGTTAGTCTACGTGTATGTGATTATTGATTATGATTGATTAGTGTTAACTTATAAATATACAAACGATATTATTTACCTAACTTATACAGATAAGGAAAAATTTTATGAATCTGCACTTAATTTTTATCTTTTAACTTTGTATCACTTTCATCAACATAAGTAATACGCTCGCGACCTTCCTGTTGTAATAAAGTAGGGTAAGCATTAAACACAAAGAACCGTAACATATCTATAATATATATATTTTGCAGCTAGAATTATTTTGGCCATAATTGCTTGACTGAAATGCACCACCACTATATACGATTTCTAAACGGAAAGACGGCAACTGAAATCCTCTGGATTCAGTTTATGTATTGTCCGTCTCCATTGGAAGATAAATTTTGTGTGGGCAGTGGAGTGCCGTAGTACGGTAGCGGTAGAGAAATGGCATTAAAACATCATCCATACGTAAAAGGAAACTGTGTACGTACAAAAGTCTAAATTAATACTAATTTTATACGGTGAATTCCCCAGCGGGACATAACACAAAATAAAGGGAGATGAAAAGGCTGAGAGACTGCAGGAGTTCTGTCTCTGTCCTCATCTAATGTCTTGTCCTCGTACAAATGGACCAGGGAGCAGAATAAACCAAATAACTCTCTTCTTCTGATGATCACAACAATGATGCTCTGCCAAGACAAGTCTTGTCTACTTACTTCGGATGCTCCAAACACACAAGTCATAGCTAAATTCGCTTTATTTCATTTTACTTTCGTTCCTGACTTATTTTTCAGTCTTTTACTGTCGTGTTCTACTACTCCACTGAACTTGTGTAGGGACACGCACATAAATGGAAACCACAACTGACAGTAAAAGATGGAAGAGTCTTTTTTGTGAATCATCTCTACCATAATAATATCTTATAGGCTTGTATACATTTTATGGTTATAAATCTACTTTAAAAATTGTTTCGTATTGTGTAGCAGGTTCCCATGATGTAAAATCGTCTATATAAATAAAAGGTAGGGATGTTATTACGGTTGACACAGAAGATTTTATTTATTTCCCCTCTTCATTTTTATGGTTGATGAGAAAACGCGTTCTCAAAGAATCTCTAAGACTTCCCCTATTGAACAGTTATCGTCATTAGCATTTATATCGGGTATTTTGCAACAAATGACAAAACTTGGTCTTATGATCAAATCAATGTTTCCGGTATACCTAAGTAAGTAAGCTAGCTATTGGGTTTTTCTCTCGTAAATTCAATTATTATACAATTTCGTGTATTACTCACGCAAGACGCAAGAGAAAAGTAGACCAAAACCCAGAAAAATTAAAGTGCGTGACATACATTGTTTGTTTTTATTAGCATATATTGTAGTCCACCATCATAATTGAGAAATTATGGTTGTAGCAGTTGTAATAGTACAAGATAGTGTTTCTCATGAAATAGTTGGAGATTAAATTGACTTAATGCATACGAATGCCACCAACTTTCCGACTTCGTTGTCGACGGTTGTATTCTTTCCGAACGAATTGCACATACGTTCCATATTCCTTTTTGTCGTCATTCTGTTTTCACATAAAGAACATTTCTTAAGAAACAACTTTGATTCAATTTAAAAAAAAACTGTTTGTATTTACCAATGCTTTTTTAGTTATTTTCTCTGGATCATGTTCTAATGGATTCAGACCACCCATGTAATTTCTCAATATTATTTTGAAGTCTCCGTTATCTCTAACCAAAAAATTGCGTTTATCTCTAAGAGCAGCTGTATACAAAATCAAAAAATATAAATAAAATATTTCGTTTCGCATAAATTCGTGATTATTTTATTTTAGTAGTAGGTATATCGATTTATTTATTTGACCTATTTCAAGACTACAACGATTATGACGGATCCAGAACTTTTCCATGAGAGCGTAATCATTGACCAGCTAAAATTGAAATCAAATGACATCAGTGAAAAAACCATATCTTAAGATTTCCTTAATATTAATTTAATTACAAATTTTTGGTATATAAACTATATAAGCAATTTTTAAAGCTCTAAAAATGTTTTACTTTATTAAGAGGAGCATTAAGATTAGTAGCCATATCATCCTCAGCTGCAATTTCGCAAATACATGGATCACACTCACATGTGAGTGTATGTTGGATAAAAGGTACACGCATGATGTATTCAGTTTCTCCGGGATTTTCTTCTTCATTTGCAAAGTAAAGTCTCGTGGATTCAATGTCCGCTTCGAAATTATCGTCCAAGTCACCTATTGCCATATGAGATATGAAAGGATCCACTTTTTCGTTCATTCTTTCCAACTTACGACTTCGCTCAATCACAAGCATTAATCTCTCACGTTTATTCATGTGCTCGTCCATTTTCTACAATACGTATTTAAAAATTAATCTCCAAATTGAAAAAAACTGCGAAAAGTTGACAATTTTGAAACTTATCGTTCTGAAGCATATAGAATAAAAGTAAATGTTTACCGCGTCGAGAGAATGAACGGTGAGAGCCAACACTCTTACTGCTTGTCCACTTTTGCGAGTGTGGAAACGATGACGTTTTAGCTCCTCGTTGTATTTTTGACGTAAATTCTTCTTCTTTTCCATCAGTTCTTTCAATTGGCTGTTAGTGGCAAATCTTATTGCATCTATTCGATTTTCCAAACTAGCCAGACCGATCTAAAAACAATTTTATAACCAATACAAATTAACATTACGGTTAATTGTCTGGGAACAGGAAACTTATTACCTAAAATTATGATTTTTAAAATGAAGAATTTTTATTGCTAATTTTTAACAAAATCTTTTTTCGTACTTGCAAAACCTGTATTCGTGTACGATGATTTTCAATTGTATCAGAACTATCGTCATTGACTTTAAGGAGCTTGAAATATTGCTCACGCAATGGATTCATCGCTCTCTGAGATCAACAAACGTTATATTTATAATTTTCATTTACAAATGCAACTACATAAATTCGCATAAAATTCAGTTTGGTCAGGAAAAACTTTTTAACAGATATTTTTAATTCAATTTGTATAAACTGACGTCATATGATACTAAACGTTTCTGAATTTCAAGCCAAACTTCATCAATTTTTTCTCCGAAGAGGACAGTAACTCCAATTGCATCTTCCATTGCTTTGCTGCTGATTTGCTCCTCTTCAAGTCTCAACAACATTTGCCACTCTTCTTGGGCGATTTTGTTATTCATTGCCGCGGAATCTTTTACACCCAACAAAAACTTCATACCCTTCACATGATTTTCATCCATGCGAGCGTTTTCTGCATTTAGAATGTCCATCAGATATTGTTTCGTGCTAGTGTACAACTTCTTAACATCCATAATGCGAGTTTTGAAAAATTCTATGAACAAAAATATATCCAAAATACACAAAATGTCATAAAACATTAATTTTTTATTTTCTGTTGTTACAATCGTATAGTAAAATGAATTAAAGAAACTCACCAAACATTTTGTCTACATTGTACATATGGTTATCGAAAGCATCGTCATAATCTTTGCAGTTTTTTTCCAGTTGATCCTCGAGATTTTTAATTAATTCGCTCTTTTTGTCAAACGATCTTTCAAATGCAGCTTGCATTAACTGAAATTGAAATAAGCAAAAATAGAGATCGTTGTGCAGAAATGTTTATAGTTGAGTTTTGAGTACGATAATGAATTCATGGAACCTTGAATTCCTTGAGAAGTTCATCGTTTCTACTTTTTCTCATCAGCGGTCGCCATTGAGTTAGAACCTCCTGCTGAGCTGATTTCATCAAAGTGTACTCTTTATCTTGTTTCACCTGAGTATTGTAACGGAATGCTTTAATTACAATTTCGACTAACACGATATTTAAATAGGGAATCTTTTCAGGAAACATTTTGACAATGGAAGATTTCAATAAGTATGAAACTGTTGCATCTAAATGTAGCAGGATTTTTAGAGATTTCTTACTTTCAGAAATATTTTCGTTAGTCGTTTTCGGTGATAACGCTTGTCTTTCTCCGCGGCCATTTTCTGCCTGGTGATGGCATTTCGTTCGGCAACAGTGGATTCATCCTTCTTTTTCTTTGACCCTTTTTTAGAACCTTTTTTATTCTTTGGTGGCATTTTCGTATGATTTCAGTTTATCTTTTTATTGATGACTGACGAGTCAAATCTAAGGTGGTATTATTATGATCTCTATTTAATACAAATATTATTCTCTTCTAGAAATCTTTTTTTAAAGTTTACTTGTGAAGTTATGAAAAAATGAAGCAAAATGAAGTCTCAATAATATCATCGATTCTGATTTCTATGTTATGCTTTGCTTTCAAATGGTAACTATAGAATTGGGTTACATATACATTACACAATATTTCAAGGGTACTTGAATTTAATAGAATTTCGGGAAATTATAGAAATAGTTAAAATGACCTGTGTAAACGAAAATTATAAAGAAACCAGTAAACTACTTCAACCGATGAACTTTGTCTATATTTATGAATGAATTTTTATGCCCAAACAAAAAATTAACAAGGAAATTATTAAGTATTGAAAATTTTTGTAACAACGGAGAAACTTTATACTATCTGTACTTATACAGTATAAGATCTAAGATCCAATAAATATTTTTGGACTCGGTATATGGCGATACTTTGATAAGGCACTTTACTTTGTGCCGTATATGAATGTATTTATCAATTTCCAACAAAACATGATACAATACTGCTTTATTTCTAAAAACATTATATAAGCCATATATTTGTGGAAGATGAATGTGGATTTGAACAGATGAAGTGGAAACAAAAAGCGACGAGAAGCGATTCATGAGTGATCCCCTACCAAATAGCGCATCTACCACAGAACCGCAATTTTATGGCAACAAACAAATAAGAGCTGGAGACTAAACGAAGGGTAGTAAATAGAAAGCTATGGAGCTGTAAAATCTCCACGAAGATCCCCAAGAGAGTCGTATCCTGACTGAGTGCTAGTTCCGCTTTCCTTGGACAACGTGAGATGTAACAGCAGTAGCACGTCTTCTCATCATAACTTCCTGTTCTTTCCTTCATTTGTTTCATCGGGTTCTCGCCGGGTCGCGGAAGACTCAAATGGCCTTCTCTTCCTCCCTACCCTACTCAATATTTTATTCTCCTGTCCGAATGACCACAAAAAGACAATATCTTTGTTTTTGTCTCGTAACACCATCGATCGATGTTTCAACAAATAATCATTTCCGTTTGGACAAATAGTAATAAATATCGGGTTTTACCGTCATTATTCCCCTAATACTTT
Source organism: Pogonognathellus flavescens (assembly GCA_019776165.1). Classification (NCBI taxonomy): domain Eukaryota; kingdom Metazoa; phylum Arthropoda; class Collembola; order Entomobryomorpha; family Tomoceridae; genus Pogonognathellus; species Pogonognathellus flavescens. The sequence goes on from JABASD010004676.1 coordinate 7,066, forward strand.
GGAAATTAAAGTTTATATATTTACATGCGCATCGAGATCATTTTTAAGAACTGCAATTATTTTTTACTTACACAGAATTTTTTAGTTAGAGTATATAGTTTCTTTGTATAGGCACTTTTTATATTAAAGCCTTGTATTTAAGAACAAGAAACAACAATACAAAAGAAAAAATATCTCAACTTTGTATAGTTGTGGTTTTCACTTTAAGTATGTAGTGTGTCCCTATATCTGACTTTATTAGGTTGGATGAAATCTTGTAAAGTGTAACTTGATGCGAGAGATTCCTTTACCCAAAACATAAACGGGACCACTGTCTCTATCTGTCCTATTGATGAAATCAGTCATGACTTGACTTGAAAAGTCAACTGGTTCGTTGGCTCCCTGTCATTTCTTTGGAGACGAAGAAACATGTCCCTACATACAAACCTCTCCTATACAACTACATACCATCAGTTCATCCAACTCTTTCATACTACTATAATGAAGAAACGAGTAGCTACAACCAATTTGTAGTATAACATAGTAAAGTAACTAATGTAAATGTAGCTATGTATCTCTTAATACAATTTGTTCATGATTCAAGTCAAGGCAAGGCAAGGAACAATATATAGAGAAAATTCAAGTTGTTTGATATGTTTTAGTATTTAGGGATATACCTATATAACCTTGCAGTTAACGAGTTATCAGTTAACTCATTTTGTGTACAGGAGGTGGATGATTACTTAGAAAGGAAATATGAGACGCAAACACAGCAACAAAATAACACATTGTAGCTTTGAGACAAATTCTAAGAAATATTTCATTCTTCCTGCTCCAAGTTTGTATAGAGTTGTAATGAATATATTTATATGTTTTCTTATTCTTAACAAACTTCTCCAGCTAAACTACACAGACATGTTCTTTAGTATAATATTCAAACTGCGCAGTTGAGAGAATAATATAAATACTAACTAAGGTATATATATGCACAGTGTACAGATGAATAGGGAAAAGCCTGGTAAATCTGTGTGGAAAGAGATAGGAGCTACCTGATGTCTGTCTGTACACATTCGACAAGGATTGAGTAACTCTGAAGGAAACTTGATCCCAACAGACATTCCTTCACAAACGAAACAAGTAACTTTCTCGACTGACTCCTTCGTTAAATTAAACTGAGAAACAAATACACAGAACAGAAAATTAACCCGAGACCTTGGGAAACTACTTAAAACTGGACTATCGATCAAATTCTGATTAGATTCAGTGATACAATTCACCATTATCAAATTGTCATTTCATATCAGATGCTTTCCTCTCTTCAGTCACCTAAAACCTTTTTCATTTATTTGTTTTCTTGTCTAACTTCTTCCTATTTACTCACTCTGTTCTGTAGTAGAGCTTCGAGTTACTCGACAGGAAAAGGAAATCATCCTTTATTTTTGTTAAATTCAAAGCTACATCTCTAGTTACAATTTCTTCTCTTCTCATCACAAATAAGACAAATGGAAAACGCCTTTAAATGCAATAACATCGAAATGAATGTCCAAAGGCTAATTGTTAAACCCATCTTCAACCTTCAAGAAACGTGATATTATCAAAACCAATTACAGCACAGCACAGGGACAAAAATTCGTGTCTTGTCTAACAGATACACATTGTAGAATTTATTTATTTAGTATAGGACTTTCCAGAAACAGAAATAAGGTAGGTATAGTTTTTGTAGAAAAAAATCTGTTGCTTTTCTTTGATATGGTCTTAATGGAAAATAATGGAAGTGGAAGAGTAAATCGACTATTATTGACTTGAATCATTTCACCGGGCACTCAGACTCCAATAATACAATAGAAAATACTACGAATAGTCTGCAACGTAAAGGAGGAAATGCCTTTGAGACATTTATTGCTTTGAAGAAGCCAGAGCGTGTAGGAACACAGCAGCAGTCGATCCCTGAACAAATGTACGTAAATATACAACCTATACCGTCTATATCGCCTATAGAGTACACCTTATATATGTATATAAAATGATAGTCACATATAGGCACTTTCATTTTTGCAAAAGGCTTTTGCTCATCTTCCTCGTGTGTGATGCGATCAGACAAGATGTTGTACATTGTTCTGTGTGCTGTGAGAAAGTGAAAGATTTTTCGCATTCTTTCAGCACCACTTCTGTCACAAGAATTGACTGAGTAAGTAGTGAAGGTAGTCTTTGACTTCTTCCTTGGACTGTAATACGTACCTCACTCAGACTCTCACAGCCATAGATCTCATCCACATACTTAAAGAACTAACTACTACGACTCTTATAACGTGCAAATAGTAGTTAAAGCTAAACACATCTCTCTCTCTCTATAGCTCCGCCAGCAGCAGTTCCACAAAGACAAATTCACACATATAAGCGGCATTATTACCTCTCTGTGTTCATATAGACACAAGAGACAGGGAAGAAATGTTTTTCAATTCCGTTTCTCAGAGGACTCTTTGGTTTCTCGTGCCGTGTACTAAACTGCTCGACAAGAACAAGAGCATATGACAAAACCAAACATTCTCTTTCTTTACGCCACAACAGATCCCGATGTCTTCTCTCTTGCATTCAATTTGCCTTTCGTGCAGGAAGGAGCTATCTCTCTCTCTTTCTATCTCTAAAGGCCTATACTACTATAAACAATAAACCCACCTTACACGTGACACATGCATCATCTCATTCCTTTACGACTTTCCCATGGAAAATCTCTTATTTTAATGTTGTAAAGCCAGAAACACCACTACTACTGCCGCCACTCTCTACAGGAATTCTCCTATAAACAATTCTATTCTGTTTCTACACATGGAACGTTTTACGTGGTGAAATTGTGACGCGATTGCTGTGCGATCCAAACAATAAGTTTTTCGATGGGAAAAGCATCAAACGATTTTGATGGCTATAGACTTACTTCTGTGTGGACCAAAGCAGTTTTTGTATTTCAATTGAACCTTTCATTTTTGTTTGCCTTAGTCAGAGAAGTACTGTCTTAGTAAAAGGAATGTAGCACTGATATTATATACGGAGAAGGTATTTATATATATAGGTAGGTACATCCTGCAGGCATATATAGGGACCTATATGTATTACTTTGTATTGTATTATTGCATGTAGGTATGTGTGTTTGCTATATGTATTTAGATTTAGGAAGGAGAGAGAAAGTGAGTTGAAGAGAGAAATCTGTGATCGGATCTAATGTGATATAAATGTGAGGACGACTGAGATCTCTTTGATAAGAAAAGATCCAGGTTTTATTCCCTTACCTCCAGGACACATTTCACAACCAACTGAGCACAAATCCACAAACTTGACTTGAATAGAATGACACAGAGGGCAAAAGATAAGATGAGATAACACAACTATCAAATGAAACCAAATTTCAACCTGTACTGTTGCAGTATTCGAAATAGGACTACGAAGGCATGACGAAATGAGAAGATTCCATCAGGTGCAGTCACATGCGACCAGGTTGCTTTGAGCTAAGACTTAAGAATGATACAAGAGACAGGTAAAGGTGTGTGTGTGGTGTCACCTTATTGTCATTGCAAAGACTATAACAGTATCATAGTCTTCAATTCATGTGTACTCAAATAAATCAATAGTGTACTGCACAAAATGGATTTTCGGGGATTTAATTCGCACTAATACACAAATAATAAGTTTAGCAACGGGAAATTACATTGTGAGAGTCACACTTAATTTTTAATAAATTATACAAAGCCATAGAACGAACTCCTTTTGTAAAAGAAACGTTTTATTACAGAATAAACTTAATACCTTAGTACTACTCTTTACATTTAACTACATAATCTAATGTTTATAAAACTTTTAATTTGTTTTTATCTTAATTAAAGCAGAATTAGTAATATATTTCTTTCATTTTGGTTAAGTCTTCAATAAATAAAGTTCCTGGCATCTCCAGATTGGTACTTGTCTCTTCTATTCAAAAATACTTTCCGTTCAAAAATCGGTTATTTGCTTCCTCCTCAGAGTCCTTGTAAGTGTTATTCAAGGATAGATTAATTAAGATTCAACATAGTGAATGCCAAAGCGAAATCTAAGCTTTTTATTATTGGAAACACCATTTGACAAACCATTGCCCAGTTTAGAAGTTGTACTTTTAGTTTCATTTTTGGATTTAGCAGACAAACAATCCTTGCCGTGATCATAATTTAATTTCTTCACCGGATCCATAAATTGGTTTATGCAATAACCATTAGAATCCCAAACTTGCTTCATTTGTGTAGAACTTCTGCCCCGACCTCCACTTCTACCCACACTTCGTTTTCTGTTCATTGTCAAATTAATTCAGCATTCATTTCAAAACATTATTTCTATAAGTCAATTCAAATACATGGAAGTAACTTACAGTAGCAAATTATTACGACCTAAAGAAGAAAACTTACGGTCTCATATTGGAAAGGTCATTTTCAGTACAGGGGACTTTAGGTCTCAGAAACCAATTCTGAACTTCAGATAATTCTTTTGAAAAAGACATACACCGATCTACCAGTAGAGAAAATGAATCCAAATCGTATGCGAAAAGCATGAATTTATAAATATTCCAGGAACCTTTACTGTCATGCCTGTTGGATAAAGAAAAAAGGAAAATGTTTTGGTTGGAATTTTTTTTCTAAGTAGGTTTAACGATTAATGTTTGGCTTAATATTTCAGGGACAAGCTTATGACATCCAATCATACAGGAAATATGTTCCAAATTATTCTGAATAAATATTGGATAGATGTTGGATAAATATTTTACCATCTTTTGATTATTTTTGCGTTGAAGAAAGATTGCAACTTTTCCATTAAGTAGGAGAGTTCAATAGGGAGACCAGCATTGGAGAAAATAGGTGCACAACGATAATGAGTTATTAAAGCAATTTTCCACGCTACATCCACAACCAAGTCAAACTTGTCTTTGTCAAATTTTAAGTAAGGTGGTATGTTGTCCTTCACCTCCATCGATGTCCCATTGAAATTTACTCCACTGGCTCCACTCACCTAAACAGAAATTAATCAAATATCATGGTTAAGTTTGTAATAGTTTAAACTGTACCAATTCTTATAGTTCATTTTTGGCATGTAATAATTTGTAACGTACATTTTTTATACACGATTCTGGAGATGCGTAATCTGTTTTAATTTCGCGAATTTTGAGAGTAGAGTTGTTAATACACTGGTTCAATGAATCCATAATTCTTTCGTGCATTTTGTCATCTTGAGATTCTGAGTGAGTAAACAAGTCATGGGATTCTGCAACGAGCCATCCCCACATTTTTGAAATGGCTGATGTAATATTTCCAGATTCATCCGAACCACCCAGACAAGTTTTTGAAAAGACTACGAACGCCTTTGAAAAATATTGATATTCTTTTGTATTCACCTCAAAGGCAGACACATTTAATAATAAAGGTTTCAGATGAGCCCCCATCATTCGGATTGTTTGCTGCTTTGTTTCCGCTTCATAATACTTCGGGTCTTGAGTCGCGCGAGCCCGGCTTGACAAGCAATCTAATTGCTTTTCCTCAGGAGATCCCGGTTTAATAGGGAAAGGAACAGTAAAATTAAAAGTGTCAATCATACTATTTCCTCCTCCTTGTTTCTTACCACTACTTAAATGGGGGCCTTGGTCTTCATCGCCCCAACGTCCACTTACGGAACGATTGTGATGATTACACTTTTGTTTACAGTATCCCACCGCAATATTTTTAGCAATGACTGAAGAATCTGCAAAAGTTTTGACAATACTAATGTAGTTTTGTCTCATATTCAGAAAAATTCTAAACATTCGAATTTTCCATAAAAGTTATTGAAAGATTTTTGTTTTAGAAAAATGTATATGTATAGGTGCTTTTACCTTTGTACATTTCACCGTTATCAACGTGAAATTGATAATTTGTTGGTGTTTTACAGTCTTGAGTGTATAGCGTTTGCCATTGATTAGCGACTGTATCATGGTTGAGATATACATGAACAGGTTTGTCGTTTGCTCCTTTAGTGAGACAAATTTCTTTGTCGCTACGTTGAACCGGATTTTTTGGTTTGATTCCTATTACTACAGAGTAGTGGGCATCTTCAAACGGTTCAGAAATTGCTCCGCCAGATATTTGTACAAGGTCTCTTAAATCCAATGGTCCGGTGAAAGATGACGACGCAAAAGGGTCATCGGGCTTTCCCATGAATTTTATTGAATGAATCTTCCGGTAGTTATATAAAAAATTGTTCTTAATACTTTTTAAATTAGTTAATTAACGCTTTTAAACAAACTGTACTTTTAAAGGTGTACCGTATCAGCGATTTGAAAGCAATCACCGTCGCCAACAAGCATAGTCCACTGTGTGTCACAAAATGCAGTAGACAATGCCCATCTTTGAAAATAATTGAATTAAAATAAGTAATTAAGATGTAAATTGAACGAGTAAATTAATTTTCTTTGGAAAAATTGTTAAAATTAGAAAAAGGGAAAATAAAATGCTTACACTCCTTTTACACAGACGCAGTCCAGACTCATGGGCTTATCAAGCCAAATTCCTTTTGAACAAGTTGTAGCTTGAATTCTTTTGTCTGCACTCATTTCACAAGCTTGAAACCATCCTTCTGAAGACGTGTGAGGAAAATGCAAAAATATATTTACGGTTACAAGTAGTACAGAAAATGTTAATGGAAGAGGAAGCCGCATTATTATTCCACAGGCTAAAACCTAACTGCTTTAAATACAGTCCTAGTAGTTGCTCCTTCTCCTGGCATATAATCTAAAGCCTAATGGAGTTTCAAAAGTAGGCCAATTATTTTGCAACTGAAAGTGAAATAAATAAAACTACTTTTTCTTTTACTAGTCCAACTATTTCCAAGTATTCGCTGCTATATATAAAGTATAAAATTGATGTTAATGTAAATGGAATCGGCAAAAAGTGAAAGTGTAATTGACTAAACAATAAACCTACTAACAATAATTGTGCCACAGTTCTAAAATTCTACAAATACATTTTTATAGATCGACCTTTTCTACTAAATTATATTGTGTATGTACGTTCAAAGTAATTATGTTGTATAAAATATGTTACAGCTTTAACTTCACCTTTCTAATCATCCTACAGACAATAACTAATATTTTTAAGACTTAATTTCTTATAAATACAATTTGTTTTGTGTGTATAGTAAATTGATATGTATTTACATGCACATACATGTTTTTATGTTGGATTGTATGCATTCTTATAAAAATCCGATTTTACAATCTGTTGGTGACCATACATTTTCTACACACAAAACTTCTGCAGAGTAACAATTCAGGTTTTCTTTTTTAACCGGGTAATTTTCATTAGAGTCTTCTACTTATGCAAATGCAACTTATTGGGTATTTTATCTATTCTCATCATGATCTAATTTAGTGCGTATAAATATCCCAATCTGAAATTGGTCTTTTGTTTGATTATTTATTTGAAAAAGTTTTTCAGTTGCCTTATAGCTAACCACCAGAAGTGTCATAAGCCGATTCGAATGAAACTTTACATGGTGAATGCTTTGGCCCATTGTACATCACACAGAAAAAATTAGCTGCTAATAC
>JABASD010004677.1:0-14621 GCA_019776165.1 Pogonognathellus flavescens
TAAATCAAATTTTTGTTAGAATTGAAGCATTGCCTAAAACGAACAACTATAATTACAAAGACGAGCATTAAACGACATAAACTGTGTAGGCTGTAGGTATATATTTTATTGTCACACCTACTTACAATTATTCCACATTTACCAATCCCAGTACAAAAGTTGCATTTTAGATTTTTACAGATACCTATATTATAACCTATGTACATTTCAGAACATTACCTCTTGTCTTGGTATAAATGTGACTTTCCTTAACCAATCATTTAGACATATCTGAAAAACTTCTACATGTTTACAAGGTAGCCACTGTAACCTTTGTGACCTGTGATACTACAATGCTCATAAAAGACAAGACATTCTTCATACCATATACATTTAATACACTGCACTCATTGTCAGTCAGACACTTAAATAATCATAAAGCTCAAAAATAAAATCCAGAGTGATACACAACAACGTACATAAAATCCCGTTGGTTGTTACGACGAATTGACGGGAAAAAGAGTTCCAGCGAGAGTGCAGACATTATTATGTCTATACTTGTTATTACACTGTCTGTAGCCAAGTCTATATAAAAGTTGGTTGTGATTTTTAATTTAGTTTGGTTAGCACAATGTGGTATGATGTTGTGGTGTCCTATATCTTATCCATTCTCTACTCTCCTTTTAGTTTATCCCGTGCTCTTTCCTCTTTTCCCTATAAAATATGACTACACTTATACAAAGACATAGAATATCTCTCTCTCTACTTTGTACAGCATGACTCTTTCCATTCTCTTCGGCATTTTCTTATCTTTCCCTCTTATAACTCGCGACGACAGTTTTTATATATGTGTCTATGCACAATACAACATTACTCCTGCCTTTCCCAACTTTGTAAAGTGAAGGTTGCATTACTATTACTATCTCTTTATTACCTATGGACTCACACAAGAAAGAATGCATTTGCATTGTATATATCCTTTTGGTAGTATGGTATAAGGTTTATTTCTTGTCCCATGTCGTAAGATGTTCTGTTTATGTGTAATGTGTACAGACGATGAGACTGTGTATCCTTTCTTGGTAAATATTTTTCCCACGGCCTCTCTTATGGGGGGCTTCCTCTTCTCTCGCCTTGGCTTTCCTTTCCTTTTTGGCCACAACATCATAATAATTTATAATATATTATATCTTTTCCCATTTGAAACTCAAACCAAACCAAATCACTTAAGTCTCATCCATTCTTCGTCATCTTACAAGAAGAACACCCTACACACACCACAATACCACTCTATGAACCATATAAACATTTCATTCCATCAAATATACATCTCTTATATATATATATTCATCTTTAAACTAAATATTTTATTGCGTACATATTAACATTCACAGTTTATATTATATGTAGTACAACATATATGTGTGAACTGTTCTTATAGCTAAACCTTATATCAATGTACAAATATATATTTATATTTATATAGAGAGATATAATATGAACATTTTTATATGATCTATACTTACATGGACAAATATAATAATAATATTATTAGTTAAGATTTTATTTAGTATATAGATATATACAAGATATATACGAATATATATTACTTGTACATATATATGTTTATGGTAGTTATATATATAACTGATAAGTTTAAGTAGGTGAATAAGTAAATCGCTATGGTAGATGAGACAAGACGGGCCGACGTGGAGTGTAGAAGTAGAGTGGTATATAAATTCCCATGCAAAAGGCTAAGGACGATGAAGGTGAACTCTCTCTGTGTCTGTGTCTCCCTTTTTCGTTCGTGGCTCGAGCTTCTCACTCAGATATCGAGAGAGTCTTCTTTTGGGTCGGATGGGAAAAATGACTTGAGAAGAATCTCATTCCCATGTTGTATAGAAATGAAATGAAGTATGTTGAATGTGTTGTGTGTGAGTATGATCTCTTACTATGGTCATACTACACTATTTATTAAATAGAATGGAGTTTTTCTTCGTTTCTTTTCCTTTTGGCTCACTCACACACTTATTGTTAGTTCATCGAGATATGTGTGTGCATTCCTATATACCGACATTATTCAATTTTTACATATATTATAAACTTTTCATACAATTATTCTTTAAGGTAAATTAAAACCTCAGGGTTGCTTTAATATTCTTATATATAGGAGAACTGCTTGCCCTTTCTTCCTTTTCTTTTCCTTATCAATAGTAGGTAGCTCTAATACTGATACTTCGCTTTGCCTATAAAAATGTGCGAAGGATGTGTGTAGATTTACCTTTCCTTGCTGTAATTCCTTCTCTGGATGTGTGTCTCACTCTATCTGGGTTTAAAATTCACAAGTAGGTATATATTTCTCATCATTTTTCTTCTCACACTCGCTATAAGCATAGGAAAGATGCACTCTTACAAGTTTAAACCAGACCATGATGATTTCATGATGGCATGCACTATTATAATGTAATGTTGTCATGTTCTCTGTCAATGCGAGTCTCCTTGGCAGATTTATAAGTTGCTCATGTAGAAAAACGAAGATTTCACACAATGAAATACCTCGGCTTGTTCGTCTTCTTGTTTGTGTGTTCAATTGAATGTTTTTCCTGGGCAATGACGATAATCAGATTCTTATGTACAAAATATTCTACTTTAAAAGTCTCATACATACTTAGCAAAATTTTAAAGCTGTATAGTATAGGAATATTAGTATAGTAAGATTTTTATGTACTTATATAGGGTATGGTATATAGAATTGCAAAGTAATGTGCGATTATTCTTGCTTGGAGTTGTTTCCTCAAGTTGAAGCCAAGTTTGAGTAATTTGACGTGTATAAAACATTTTTTAGAGATTTGTGTGTTAAATATGCCATGTTTCTTATGCTATGTGCAATATTGTTGTAAATATGTGTGCATGTGCAGTATGAAGATGTTGTTTGTTAAAATGTAGCCGAGATATGTGAGAAAATAATGAAAATATGCACAAACAACGTGATCAACAGAGATTCACACACAGAGAAGAGCACAGCATCCTTTGTCATCATCAACATACATCACACCACCAACACGAAAATCTTTTAGTGCACACAACAGGTATTCATTCACATACGGGAGATGTTTTGTATGTTTTGGTAATACGAAATACAAAGTAAGATGTGTATAGTATATAATATTATGTGAAAAATGTACTTCTAGGTAATGACGGTTTGTTTCCTTTGGTATAAAATAAAATAAAGTAGAAAAACCACGAAATCTCTTTCTTACGCGTACAACAAGAGCGTCAATGTGTGTGAATAGCTTTGTAAATACGCTGGAAGTACTAGATGAAGAGAAAATCGTGAAAGCGTTGTTAGAGACTATATACAATCGTTTAAAAAGGAACCGATGCCAAAGACTGAGTAAGAGATAGAGACAGAAGAGGAATTCCGCCCTTTTGGTGGGATACGAAATTCTTCCAGTTCCCAAAAAACTTCTTGGGAATTTTTCTTTTCGTGGACGATGAGCGACCACTTTGTGTTCGAGGACTCTCATGAGAAAAATAATACAATTTAAATACACGTTTGTATTAAAGGTGATATTGGATTATGGTTTACTACAAGATATTTTATAGTAATAGTTTTTACAGTATATAGTAATGTCATATTGTACATATTTTATGAAACTGTCTGGCATGTATAATAAAACTAATGGAGTATTTACCAAAGGAAAAGCTTTAAGGAAAGTAAAGTGCCACGTTGTTCCTATATAATATGTAAATACATGGCTATTATGCAATGTATTAATTTACGTGGACCTATGTGTGTGCATTTTTTGTGATGCGGACATGCACATGTACAAAACCATTGTGTTCAGCCAAAGTGATATATTATGATGTATTTGTTCTTGTTGCAACAACGTTTGTTCATCAAGTCCTCTTGCACGATAGTATATAGGTAGTGTGTAATTTTGCACCTATATAATAATAAGGCACACCAAATACAGTCATAAACAAAGTATTCGTAAAGGTAAGTGTATGTTTAATGTAACAACGACGTTTGTTCATGAAGTCCTCTTGCACGATAGTATATAGGTAGTGTGTAATTTTGCACCTATATAATAATAAGGCACACCAAATACAGTCATAAACAAAGTATTCGTAAAGGTAAGTGTACCTTTAATGTATCTACAGATATACGGGCAAGAAATCACATGCAAGTTGCTTAAATGCAATTTTTCTGTAGTTTTTCTTAACTTGAGTCCTTTGGAAAATCTCTTTTGTGGTTTGGAGGATATTGCAAGAAAATGGCATTAATTCTTTTTGGAATGAATGTTAAAATTTTACCTTTGTTTCGTTTAATTTTCATTATGAATAATTTTTACTAATGTAATTATTTCACTGTGATTTATCTTTACCGATTTCATTGGTTCTATAAAATTAACAATTGTACTATTTAAGCATTTGATTTTGTTTAATTTGATTTTTTATTTATTTTTAATATATTGATAGGTATAGGTACATATGTTTTTGATAAATATTAATATTTTATTTATTTTATAAAGATTTATTGTTTGTTTATTTTTTATGAAATGTGTAGATAGGTGGTTGATACATCTTACGTGACGCATTTATAAGTATATGTGTGCCATGAGATGAGACACTATATTTTATAGATTTAGTGCTATAGGTATTTGGTGTTATGATGGGGAAGAATGAATGAATGAGAATGTATGAGCACAAGAAATGATTATATGATGTGAATGTCAGTTGGGTTGAGATTTGTTGAGAGATGGGGGTTTTGTTGTGTTATATGCCATTCCTGGTATCTGACTGGCCGTTAATAATTTTTCGTGTAACATATTACGTACATGAGTAATTTTTCTCAGCATTTACTTCACAGTTGAGAAAAGTTGGCCAAATAGTATTTAGGTGGATCATCTGAACACATTAGCATTAGACACAGGTATTTCTGTGAAAACACTTAATTCCCACAGACGACGACTACATTCGAGACTGAGACGACGACGTGACCATTACCCACACAAAGGCCGAACGAGTAAACTGCTCGGAACATGTCACGAATTAAATCCATCTTAATCTTTACGACTTGAACACTGTATAAATACACAGAGAGATAATATCCCACACTTTCGTGTAAATACAACTGACCACTCTGTCTGTGATTCATGTCTTTCCGTGTAGCACTTATCTCACAAAATGTGTTTGTACTTCTTTACTTTGTACTTTCATACTAAACTATACATAATACATAGTATTATAAGATGTAATCTTTCATAAACTTTCAGCTTTCCAGGTTTTTTCACATGATAAATTATTGTATGTTTTAATTGAATTAATCCTATAAAAACAGTTTCATAATGAAGCTCAAAATGTTCAAGAATAAGAATTATATATAGTATATAGTAGTAGTAGTACAAAATATGTTTGTAAATGTGGATATATACTTGGTCTTTCAAATTCATTTGAGATTAATTGCAACAGTTATATAAATACAGATACAGGTAATAGCAATATTTAATTTTCAAAAATAATCTGCCACAAAATAAAATTTCACACAAACTAAGATTAATTAATTTACCTTGAAATAAACATGAACGATTATTATATAAAAGAAATACAATCAAAAGATATAGTTTCTTTTTCAAATTGAAATTCGTACGCTGCGTAAAAACTAAAAAACTGAAAAAATGCACTTCAGAAAGTCGAAAGCCTTAATTATTCTAAAATTCTATCACATTTCCCGGTTTGTGTTAACAATAATTTAATAAATGAAATCTCGTGTGTTAAAAATTGCTGAATCGTTTACAGCTTACCCTGTATAATCCTTTCGGACTCTAACATTTGTTTCTCCATCATTAGATTTATCGTGCAGCCGAAATCTGGTAAAGCAGCTAAATTAAATGCTTTCATTTCTTTAGTCCACCACACCAACGACTACTACATGCATACACGTTAGAAGGTATTTAGGTACATGAGTGTATACCTACCTATTAAATTCACGATGAAAAACGCGGTCTCATATACTCTCACACAGTCTGACTTGTATTTTATGCCTTTATTATCACAATTGCTTTCTAAGTACCTTCAGACACTTCTAGTCTTTCTGACTTGTTACGTTGTACACGGAATAATGTGGTGTCTTGGTCTTTCGGGTCGTCTGAGATGATAAGGATGATTATTTGACAGGTCGAAGAATTATTACATGCACGACCTTTTGTTGTCTATATAGTGGCACACAAGGAATTCACTAAAGATGTGTAACACTAACAACTTTAGCAGTCACATGCAATTAGCGTAATGTTTCGTAACAAAGTAACAACAGCGATGAGACCAGGAGTCGTAAATCAACTCGATAAGAAAGAATTCAGTCATGGATTTACTACTATCACAATCATAATTAAAACGTTTTAATAGTATCGCTGTATCAAGTACTAACTTTAATTCTTGAATATTTATAACGTGTACGTCTATACACGCGGAAGAATGGTTTACGACACTCTGTCTATAGGAAAAATGTGATTAGTTACACTATAGGAATTAAATTAATTTTTATAAGAGTATATAGTGTGAATACTAACAAAAAGAACACGGGAGGAGGAATTTTGTATGGAAATTTATTATAGTCGCCTCTTGGATGCTGGTTGGTGTGTTGAGTAAATGTTGACATGAGAATTCGCTAATTGAGCAATTTTCGTATTTAAATTCGTTGTCGGTACCTATAGACGAAAACGTGTTGTATATAAAACGTAAAATTTCAGCTTCTGTATTGCAAGCAAGAAGAAAGTCTCTATATAAGCTTTTGTATGCATTTCATTGTATTTGTATGTATTCTGTTTGCGTATTGTTGCACGACTTGTTTTTTCCTTTGAATAATAATTGTATTCCTTTATTTATACTTGTTTCCATCTCTTCTCCGGTTTAACTACTTATATAGACCTTGTTTTTGTGAATGACGGTAATCATTGCAGAATCCGATAAGATGTTCATAAGTCTGCGAGCTGGAAATCTGCTATATACCATGGGAGTGCTATACAATCAAAATCTAAAAAGAATATTATAGAAATTGTATAAGGTTCCCTTTTAATATATTATTGCAATATGACTAGAGATAGTTGCGATATAAAATATTTTTGTGCTTATATAGCTTTATAATTATAATATTGTGTTACTTTATGTAAGTAAAGCACTTATTAGCTTCTTATTTCGAACAGGTGTGTATTTTTATAGATTAAAAACTTTTATTGTTGGTTAATAAATGTATTGTGTTACCTGTGTGAGTCTAATGGCTTGGAATGAACAAAAAGTGGCTATACATGCTGCATTTGTGTAGTTAAGCAACTAACGGTCGACCTCGCAGGTCAACGGCAATACGTAAACACATTCATGGGCTTCAGAAGATCCATTCCTACACGAAACCTGAAACATCTCATTTTACACTATTTTGTAAAAGTTTGTGAATAATGCCTTATTATCTAAATGTTAAGATCAATATCAATGTCATATATTGTACTCATGTATGAAGAAGATATAAATTACCTATAACAATTAGTTAAGTACAACTGAACAACTAAGACTCAAAGAAGTAATAAATAAAGTCTGAATAAAATAAAAGCACAGGTAATTTCAATTTTTGCTGCGTATTTTAATGATTTCCATGCATGCGAACTAAACTTGAATTATTTACGATGACAAAACATTTGTTACAACTTTAACTTGCAATTTTGGCATATTACTACCAGCTAGTCCATTTTTTCACCTGTCTAAATTTAAATTAGGGAATTGTAGATTTTAAACATTTTTCATTTTCAGCACACAGATCTACCATCACAAACACAACGTGTACCTATCCTAATAATTAATTTTAAGTAAACATCTTCATTAAATATAACGTGGAACTTGGCAATATGCATTATTTCCATAAAGTAATCACTACTTGAGCACAATACTACTACAAACATTATTTTAGGCATATTTCTAAAAATAGTCCCCAAAAGATCATTCATTTCTTCAAACTTACATAATGCTTCTTCAAATGCATTGACAACAATTAAGTGCCTATGTACAATAATTTACACTTTAAATTCCATACTATGTGAAAATTAATAAAATCTGTTCTACCTACCTATACTACCTCAATTCTCTTACGTTTTTCTTATAAGCAAATGAAAAACTTTAGAATTTATTATAATAAAGTGACTTTTTAAATAGCGATAGTATACTTGGTATAGTATTAGTATTACATACAAAGAAATATCATTGAAAAAAAGATTGAATTTCAATAACCTCCTATTTGTATTGTAAATCACAGTCAATTCAATGGTAATTCATATTATAGTTTGGACTTCGGACACAAGAAAATATTGTCGTCAATTGCGAGGGTTTCCAGATATAGCAATATTTATCTTTACACTTTAACATAAACATTTAAGGTTAACTCTAATTAACAAGCTATATACTAATAGTGGGTAAATCACCGTGAATTATGAGATTATTATAATAATTACTGTGAATTAATTAAGCTAGCAAAGATAATGATTAGCATATTAGTAAATACATTAATTTAATACTTTTGTCTTGTTGTCTTCGTGTTAAAAAACTAAATATTTGAACAGATCAGTCATTGTACTACTAAAATTAGTTGAATGATTATAATTTACGATTGTAATTTACGTGAAGGGTGATTGTCATTTTAATTGAGAGTAAGCGCGTGTAACATTATCCCAGACATCGTAAAGCTGTGCCGGAGTGAAATCGTGAATAGCCATCATGTATTCCAAAGAGCCTGTTTGATTTCTCCAATGTTTTCCCAAACAGAAGTAGTCGCTGTGTACAGGTTGGATTCTTAGCTTGTAGGCCAAGATGCCCATGTACACATCGTCAATGTGAAATGGCTTGGTGAACAAACTCGCGTATACGAAATCCTCCACACAGGATTTGGACAGAATTGTAGCCATCCCGGCGATATAAGGAGGATAAATGTTATACGGGTAGTCTTCTAATGTAACGGACCATTTGCTGTCTGGAATTAAACAAAAAATAAACAGTTAGTTAAAAAATGAACAGTTAGTTACATCAGCTTTGGAATTTTTAGATGCATTTGCTTTAATTTTTGATTGTTGCATAAAAATTATCAAAAGATGTGTTGCAAATGCTTATTTGCTTACATGTTCCGTATTTGTTGCGAAAGGGGTAAGATCTTAAGAGAACTTTTCCGAAGAATAATTTTTCTTTGTGTAAACTATTGGTCCTTTGAACGATTGATTTTTGTTCGTTGTGGGAGGATTCGTCCACGAAGTTATTTTGAATCAGTAAAGCTTTGAATTTGTTTTCATATTCTGAAGGGTTGGTGAAAAACGTTGCAATATTTCTCAGGGATATGTACATGTCATCGTCGACGAGCAGAAGGTATCTGAAATTGGTGCAAATATCGTTAGCCCATCGAAGTGCCACGATGGACTTGTAAGTATTATTGTCATAGGTGTCCAGGAATCCGGCTGTTATGATATCACTGTAAAGGAGAGACTCATGTTCCAGTCTTTCCACGTCTTGTTCCGTTGAAGATTCATTAACTGGGATTCCTGTAATGAAAACCAGTTTCGTTGGCAAATGAGAAGAGATTTGTGTATTTTGCAGATTCGAAATGCCACCCCAAGTTGATCTGACTATTGACCGCTTTTCAAAGTTGCCCGTGGCGGACTTGACTATTATTAGGAACCCGAAAGGTCCAGGACATCCCTCATCGGCCGATTGAAGAAAAGGAATTTTCGAGTATTGTTGATTTATTGGTGTGGGAAGAGGAAAATTTCCAGACGAATTATTTATCCTCTCCATCATCCTTTGAAAAAATAAATTCAAAAATAACCCTTAGATCACTTTCAAAAAGATTTCAAAAAGAAAACAATTGAATTCTTTTTTCGTGAGTTTGTTATTAAATAAAATATCTACACTTGATAGGAATTACTTGTAATTTTCGATGAATTGAGGAAAGTCTGAAATGTCCAGAGGGTAGGCGAATTCGGTGCAGAAATCCTTTTCAAAGAATCTGTAGAACGTTCCCAAGAATAAATGCATGTAGAGGACGATTAGAACAATGTAGACCAGAGTAACGACCAAAATCCCTCTCTTTGATCTGCTGATGAAGTTTGAAATGCGACGGCGACATTTTTTGAGCTTCGATAATCCTTTGCATGGCTGAATGTTAAAATTATTATCCAAATTATTATCGAATTGAGTATAGCTCATCCGAGGAGATAATTTCGAGTGTGTAAACATTTCAAAGAAATTCCCTGTAATAATATTCTAAATAATTCACTTGATAAAATTTCTATCTAACTTTTGTCTTTAAACCTTTGTCAACCATAAAAATCCCAATAGAAAAAAATTCGCGTATCAAATAAAAAACGGTCATATAATTTTTTGTGTAAATATTGTCTACTCATTCGATTTCTTGCCATTTACAGCACTGATAAAAATAATGACGACTGATTCCGCCACAGAAAGGGAACTATATAACACCTTTATTAACTTACTACTTAACCATTGAAGAAGATGATCATAAACAGAAACTATATACGCAAACGAATACATTTATGATTATTCAATTCTCAATTCCCCTTCACTGTTTCTTGGAAGTACTACAAAATCAATAACTATAACCTATTAACTGTATTAGCATAAAAAAGGGTAAATACACCAAGATAGACCTATAAATAGAAAAACTACATGTCAGTTTTTATTAGTAGTCTTTGCAAAACAACAATGGAAGCTTGAAGCCCCATTATGAATACAAATGCTTATCCTTCTGTCCATATTAAATACATTATATACATATTAGTAATATAAAGTCATAATTATAATATAGTACATAATATAGGGCCTTGGTTGCATAGCTATGTATTTGTGCATGTGTTTGTGTAGGGTGTTCAAACAGCGATAAGACCAAACTACTAATTGAGAAAGATAATTTAATTAGCAGTAGCTCAGAAGAAATAGTAACAATTGTCTCATGAGTAAAACATGAGAGAGACGCATGCATAACATCACACTATACTTAAATTATCAATATTCACAAACAACACAAGACATGTCGATTTGTGGTTGACTTTTTACAGGAACCAACAAGCACTGCACTTCTTCACGATTTTAACTGCTTGGTGTTAGTAAAGCAACATGAGAAAAATGGGAAAAACTTCATTAGCGTTTTTATTTATGATCTTCGTTGTTAAAAAGGTGATTCATGCACTCACGTGCAAGCTTTAGCTTGAAAAATGTCTGAAAAGAAGATGATAACATAACTGAGGTAGACGTAAGGTCAAAGGGCGACTTTTAACAGGATTAATTTTTTAGTGGTAGTGTCATTGTTTAACATTGTAGGTATCATAATACAGATAAAGAAAATATCACTGTTCACTTACAGTTGGCACCATCAAACATAAAACTGATTTCCTTCTGTAGCTTGAAAAATTAATTTTACAATAAAGCTACAAGGAAACATTTGCTATCGATTATCTGATTTGAAACGGTTTGGTTTCGAATTACACCTTTTACGGTCCTGTTTAGAGAAACAGTTTAATTTTACATGTGGCAATTTGCTACATAAAATAACAATAATTTAATCATTAAAAGATTCCAAGTACATTTGTAGTGAATGTATGTGTGTAATTAAAATAAAATGTAAAATATTAGTGTTTTCCACCTCGTGGGTTATACGAGGTGGAAAGTACGTGTAATAATGAAAAGTATCTGAGTGGATGAGTATATTCATCTGTATAATTACACAGATAATTATTATGAAAATAAGTATACGTCTGGCACATCTACATACAAATTAATGCAATATGGATATCTTCTATAATATATTGAGATTATGTTTTTGCCATCCCATGCCTTCGCCGGTGATCTGGTTCCATATTATTATCCATTAGAAGCTGCATTTCTGCGCTAGGTATGAGCTTTTCTACTTTTACATGCAGAAATGGCATATAGGTACTGTACTGCCTATAGGATTGTGTCGTAAAAATAGTAAAGGGTGCAATTAGCATCATGGAAATTATATACGAGTTGCCTTGCAAAAATATACACTTGAGGAAATACAAGATATTCTCATTTGTTGTAAAAATTTGCTACCTGTACCTTATATATACCTAGATCTTCACACCCTTACTCGTACCAAAGATTCAATAAACACTGTAATTATTTTATTACCATTCGCTGCAGTACGAATTTCTAAACTGCATATCTATAGGCGGAATGCAATTGAAAACTACAAGGAAATATGAGAGTAGAATCATAAATTCTGGACAAATTACATGTTATGCACTTATATATTTATGCCTCACGCATTCTACAACACGTAACATTTAGTATTAAAATAAAGAATGCAACGAAACAGTTTTGATTTTGATTTGACTTCAGGTGCAGTCTGATATTGAGACAGTCTGAGTCTAAGTGTAGAAACCATTGTTTATGAAGCCAAAGGGGTAAAATAACCTTTTTCTTTGAAAAAATGAAAAAATCTGTTAATTATTTCAATTATCCCAGTTTTTCCAGGGAATTCAATCAACCGTGATAGAAAATTAGCAAAGGAGTGCAGAAAACAACACGATTGAATGAGATGAACCTACTGTACCGCGGCTTCAAAATGTATCATGAAATGACGCATCGGTTATATTAGATTCGCAATATACACACCACAACTCTGCTATGTAATTGCATTCTAATTACTACAAGAGCAAGTAGCTAGAATACTATAGTGACATATGTCATTTACTTTTTACTTGCTGTACGCTGTACCCAGTAAAGTAACATTGCTACAGGAAATATCTCCTACTTGCTACTTGAAATTCCACGAACAAAATATTTACCTACGTAAGTCTGTGACACAATGCTAACAAAGTGATAATGCAAACACTGTACGTATTTTCGATTTACAAATCTGTCTTTCACATTTTCTATGCCTCTTTTAATCTACCTACATTTAGTTACTTTAGCAAAGTTACTTTAAAAGCAAGCAGAATTTGTGGCTCGTTCGTAGCATGAATTCATTACAAAACTCAACACGCTCGTAAACACAACAGTTGCCTCGTAAAAATTGATTTGGCCAAAATCTACAACAACAACCTCGTAAAAGTTACATCCTCTCTATAAAGAAAAATAAACCACAGTTGTGCGAGTATAACTACTACACAAAAAGCGTTCTACAAAAATAAAAATACGACTGACACGATTGGTTCAATGTATGTATTTTTATTTACATGTCAGTTTATGTAATTGTAATATTATGTTCGTTATAATAATTATAATACACAACAATAAAACTTTTAACAATAATTGTTAAAGTAATGATATAAGAATGTTCATTTTGTATATATGAAGTAAATTGTTAATACTATTAGTAGTATGATTATTATTAGACATATTGTATATAGCTACCTGCTTTTGACAGCTTGAGAGTACATGAAATGTAATTAATTCACAGATTATACGTATTGAATACAAGACAGACAGTACGAAAATGCAAAATCACTACTAGTTCTGTCCACCACACTGTAAATATTCCGTTTCTTTGAGTAAATGCTAACAATGATTAAAAACATTAATTATTACAAACATTATTTGGGTATTAGTTCTACTAAGAGTTGTCAGTTTTGTTGAAGCGACTAGCAAAACATACCAGACACATTAATATAACATTACTATATGTATATCACAAATATAAAATTAACAACCCTGTTGTAAATACAGTACATGGTTAAATTTATATTATATTCGTATTACTAACTAAGATTAACATAGACTAAAATATTACGGTATTAGTAATTAGTTTTATGTATTAGTCAGTTCCTAGGATTGTATATAGTTGTAGTAGTATACATGTTATATATTGTAGCAGTATAGTATAGCTCTAAATACCTACTTATTATTAATAGTAAATGTATTCTCAGACGACAATGCAATTATTATCATTATATTAATATGTCAGTATTTGAATATTAATATTATAAATGCCAAGGTACATTCATTAACAGACAACTGTAATGTAACATTGAAAATTGGAATACATAATCGTATATTGTTATTGTATTGCGTATATTCATGCAAGAGAAAAATTATTTGTTACACAATTAGCAGGTATTTAGGAAGGAAACAGCTGAAAGCTGACACTGAGATTATTTTAGTCGTATAGGTACATCTTTAACAACATAATACTATTACATTAGTAATAATTATTCTAATCTAGCAGTTTCTAACTTAATTAGCACGAGTAGTAGATCTAATGGAATTTTAAAAGTCGATAAGTTTCAAGTACAATATAATATTCTATAATTGTAGTAGTGTACATATAGTTGTCGGAAAGTAGCAGATCTGTTCAGACATTACCAATGTCTTTTTGTAAATTCCAGTAGTCACGTAGTTCCTCTGGAGAAGAAAGTCCATGCACAGCAATAATATGATTATTCGAGGAGGAGGATGTCTCGCTGTCGGTTTGCTCCGTTTGATTTGAGGGTTCGTCAATATCCGATGTACATTTTCCTCCAGCAATGTGACACACGTGGAAGTAATTTGAGTTCACGGGACGAATTTTCATCTTGTAGGCCAAAATTCCCAAGAAGACATCGTCGAATCGAAAATGATGAGTAAAATATGAAGCG
>JABASD010004678.1:0-14618 GCA_019776165.1 Pogonognathellus flavescens
CCACTAGGATATCTCAAATCGGCTTAAGTGCGATTGTGTATGTTGTTCTGTGACTACAATAAAAGTGCTAATTGAGTAGACTCGCAATCTCGATCAGAAACTAAAACAGGATTCTATTCTAAGTAGTTCTACCATTGAGCCCTATAGTTTTGGTACTTTTGAGCAGAGACGAAAATTCAAGATATATCGTGCAAAATCGAAGAAAACAAATATGGACTACGATAATGAGTGGAACGAAACCGTTTGGGATTCCATTGTAATGCATCTTTTGATTACAATTATTTGATTCTTATAATAAACTGCAATTTTCACACACTGCTATACAGATTGAGCACGAGAAGTTAATAATGTAGGAAGAAAGATGGTTAAGGTTATAAATTATAACTCATTACATTCTGAATTATTGTTTCAGTTTGGAGAATTGAGGCGCATGTTCTTGGGTCCATCGGTTTTCATTGTTGGAATACCCATGTTGAGCTTTTTGATTATGGTTCCTATTTCTTTACTATTGCCTATTGAATGGAACTCATTCCGGGAGATGCCGATGTTGCTATTTGTAGCAGTACTGATATCCGTCTTCATGACTGCTAAAATTGTTAGGGTCACAATACACCCGGACCTGTTGACCGTTGGTCGACCCGCACCATTCGCCAGATTGGTAGGTTATGGATTAATATAAGATTAAAATAAAACATCTTCCATTTAACAATACCTACAAGTAAAGTGCCGTAATTGCTGATATTCTTTTGCAGGTACGTACTATCACGGCGGTGGCATGTATGGTAATCGTGAGAACCTTTTTGAAAGAGAAAGCAAATGAGCAAGTGTTTGAAAAACGGTGTTCTGAGAATCCAAAGTACAATGCCTTCGCAGCCCTTGACGAGTTTTTCATCAAAATGTATCTTCCATGGGTGCTAGAGATTGCTTTTTGGATCAACTTTGCCAGAATTGTCGATGATGTACTGCTAATCATTATTATAGTGTATAATTACATTCTTAATTTGTTACTACCATTTTACCATCGCATGAATGACCTTGTTGGTGAACAAGGTCGTAACTACGTATGGGCTCGCCGGGCTTGAGAGTAGTTACAATAGCAATAAGCCAGTAATTACGTACTAGACTTACGCTGTTGATTTTGTAAGTAAATACGTATAATATGTGCCTCTGAGATAATTTTCGTAATTTAAATAAATAAGATATGTTTTGAGTTTGAACTCTTTTCTCACAATTTTATTAATAAATCGTTCCCTGATTCGAACTATTTCACAGATGTGTTAAATGTAGTAGTTTTCAACAAAAATAATCAGTAAATTATTAGAATACAGCTAAGTTTTTCATATCATAATACTTTTCCTCAATGTTTATAAAATGTTGCGTAAAGTATAATATGCTTTTGCGGAGATGAAACAGATTTAATTTTATTATTCTCACATCTTTTAGCACCGATTGAAAAGAGAGAACCTGCAAATGCGATGTCCAATATTCTAACAAATCTATATCGTAATTTTGCTACATATCATACGGGTACAGAAGATACACGTTCATTTAGAAATGAATTATTCAGAATTACATCTTTACATTGTTGATATTTATTTAGCACCTTACTGCACAAATTCGAATGGAAGTGACTCTCTCCGTAGTTACCGGGGATATACTGTGTTATGCATTTCAGATTTTTCCCACTTCCGAATATTTTGAAATAATGTACACTAATGGAAATTATTTATATGTTTTTATTTCCGTACCTAATACTTCCTTATGCTGAAGAGTGTCCGTCATGGAATAATATTATTATTATTAGATTGTTTCGAAGTAAGTAATTAACTATCCCTATTTTAAATCAGCATAAGTCTGTTTAAAAGAAATGGCGTCCCGATGACAAAATGAAGGATCCAATAGTTTCCCCAGAACAGCAGCCCAAATCGCCGAGGGAGGATGCTAGTTGGTTTTCAATAATTTCTTTTTCGTGGATATTTGCTTTGCTACGAAAAGGTTACAAAAATCCGCTGGAATTAGAAGATATCTACAGGGTTCTGCCTGGCGACAGATCTGAGCTTATTGGTAAAGAGGCAAATGCAGCATGGAGTGAGCATTTACGAGAGTGTCATTTTAAGAAGAAAACTCCCAGCTTATTGAAGGCACTTTCAAATATGTACGGACACAAGTTCTGGAAACTGGCAATCCTCTGCTGTGTAAATGAGACATTCATTTTGACTCTACAAGCTTTTAGTCTAGAATATCTGTTACACGAATTGCAATTACCTGAAAAAGCAGATTATGACAAAATCAATACATCAAAAATAATTGAAAAGGCCATTCCCTACTTAGCATGTTCTGGAATTGTATTTGCAAATATGTGGAGTGCTCTAACGAATCACATTTTGGCCTTTTCTTTTCATCATTTATATACTCATCTCCGAATCGCTTGTTCAGTTTTAATATTTGAAAAATCGTTGAAACTAAATCAAGCATCCCTGGAATCCACTCACCTGAGCGAAGCTGTAACACTGATGTCAAATGACACAGCCCGTTTGGACGAATTGGATGTTTTCACCATGTACTTGTTAATTGGTCCAATTCACTTAGCAATCATCATGTATTTAATGTTCAGATTTTTTGGCTATCCAGGTTTAATTGGATTGGCTTTAATTGTGGGTTATATGATCATTCAATGCATTCTGGATCCCCTTTTCTCAAAAATAAGATTAAACACAACATTCAAAACGGACAATCGTTTACGACTTCTCACAGAAATATTCAATTGTATCAAAGTCATCAAGCTTTACGGTTGGGAGAAATTCTTCATCCACAAAGTGAAATCGAGTAGGAAAGAGGAGCTTCGGTATGTTAAACAGACATTGTGGCTTAGAGCTTTTAATTCAGCCATGTCCTTCACGATTACAAAAGTTATAGCATTCGTTACACTCCTGATGTATGTAAAATCTCCGCATGGAAAAGGAAAAGACAATTTCTTAAGCCCGAAAATTGTGTTCGTGACGACCTTCTTGTATGAACATTTGCGTTTCGTTATTACGATTTATTTTTCTCGAGCAATGGAAGATTTTGCTGAAATTTCAATATCCCTCAAGAGAATTCAAAAGTTTCTTCTGCTGAAAGAAAGGACCGATAGGAAAAAATATTCGATTGAAGCAAGCAATGATTTCGCAGTTAGTGACGTAGGAATTGAGATCATTAATTGTAGTTTTGAACCAACGAATCCACACTGCATTCCCCTTACAGAAATCAGTTGTACGCTGAAAGGATCAGGAATTACAATGATCATCGGTATTAAATCCATTTATTTAATTCAATTACCAAATTTACATATAAATATTTGTAATATTATATTAAATATTTTAATTTAATCAGGCCCCGGAGGTTCCGGGAAAAGTTCAATGCTACAAGCCATTTGGGGCCATATTCCAACCACAGAAGGTCAGTTGATAACAAGAGGAAATTTGGCTTATTTGTCTTCCGAACCTTGGATTTTTCGAGGGACCATTCAAGATAATATCGTTTTCGGATTAAAATTTCGCCCGGATTGGTACAAAAGGGTTATCGAGGCTTGTGCTCTTGACGAAGTTCTTTCTGCACTTCCCAATGGGGATAAAACAAGAATTGACACATTAACAATGACAAAGGGACACATGTGTAGAATAACCCTTGCTCGATCCGTCTATCTGGATACTCACATTTATCTTTTGGATGATCCCTTTGTTCACATCGATATTCACGCAGTCCGACACATCATGGACAAATGTATAAATGGAATCCTGAAAAGAAAACTTCTTATTTTGGCAACAACCCAATTACAATATTTGATGTACGCAGACCGGGTGATTTTACTTTTCAGAGGAAAAATTCGGATGGACGGAACCTACAACGATTTCAAGAATCGGCAGTCATTATTCATGGAGCAAAAACTGAATATTTTCGACGATATCGATTTAACTGCCAATGCGGACATTTCAAATGCGATAATTTGCATCACAGACATGGATGATTTCGGTGACCTCGAAGAGACCCGAAGTGAAATTGAGAGACGTGGCAGTTCCGCCATACCGGAAGTGAAACAAATGCAAGTGGTTGTTACCAGAGCCCCTGATGATTCCCATGATAATATTCCATCTCGTGAATTCCAGCAGGGAGGGACTGTCCAATTTCTGCATGTTATAGAATCCAACACGGAAATGATGTCGAATACTCACACCGGAGCAGGATGCAAAATTTACTTAAAATACATACAAGTTGGAAACAATTATATTGTTTACTTTATTCTTGGTGTCATTTGTGTTCTTGCGCAATTAGTTCACTCTGGCTCCGATTATTGGCTCGAGTATTTCACAAAAGAAGAAGAAGAACGTTACGGTGAAGAACTGGAGTTGTATAAACATAAAGAAGATATGGGAAAAAGTGCTCCGAATTCTCAACCGCTGGCCAAAGAGAGATTAGCAAGCACTTCACTTCACTTAAATAATTTGTTAAGTAACATTTCTAAGAAACGCGAGGAGCAAATTGTGTATTTTACCGCAATCATAATTACATTTCTGGTCATCTCCACCATTCGGACAATGTTCTTTTACTGGATATGCATGAACACGTCCAAAAAGTCCTACAATAAACTAATGAAAAGTTTACTCAGAGCTCCTGCCACATTCTTCGAAGCCAATCCCACCGGAAGAATATTAAATCGTTTGTCTCAAGACATAAATGCAATCGATGATCATTTACCTCCGTGTTTTTATGAGTTACTGGACACAATAAGTCTCATTATTGGGGTTCTTGTCATCCTCATCGTTGTCAATCACTACTTAGTCATACCCGCTGCGCTAATATTGGTCGCAAAATATTTTCTTCAGAGCTTTCATCAAAGAACATTAACCAGTCTCAAAAGACAAGAAGGTAAAATTGACTTAATATTGTAAGTTTACATAATTATTACTTGATTGTAGAAATATCTGGTTTTTTCATTGATTGTATGTAAAGGAATAACTAGAGGTCCGGTGATGGGAACATTGACGACAGCTTTAAAAGGAATTGCGACCATTCACGCTTTTGAGCAGGAGAAATTGTTCATGGAGAAGTTTAATAATGCTTTGGATATTCACACTTCGACTTGGCATGCATTTTTGGCTTCACAACGTTGGCTCGGCTTTGTCTTTGGATGGATTTCAGTTTTATTCATCGCAATTGTCACGTTCACATTACTTACCTTGCATTTCGACTTTACAGATGCTGCTAGTGTTGGTATGATTCAAAAATATCAGGAAATGATCTTTCATATGTTATGCGTGTTATAAAAGGGAAAAGAGAGTTAGAATTTTTCGTGTTATTTGTTGTTCATTTTAGGGCTGGGAATTGTATCTGCATTATCGCTAACAACACTATTTCAATGGGATTTGAGACTCCAGGCAGAAATGGACGCAATGATGGTGTCTGTTGGTAGGATCATGGAATTTTCTTCGATTGAGTCTGAAGCTGAATGGGAATCTACTACATTGACTCAAACTCCACCTGATTGGCCCCAAACGGGGGTAATCGATTGCTACGGTGTTTGTGTAAATGCCGCTTCTCATAATCTTTTAATTGATATTTCCTGCCATATTAATCCAAAGGAAAAAATCGGAGTTGTGGGTAAATAGGAAACAGAATTTGAAGTTTCAATTATATTCGTAATTTTATGGAGATGTATTTTAATCGTCGCATTTTTTTCCTAGGAAGAAGTGGAAGTGGGAAGAGTTTATTTCTGAATACATTTGTGCGATTAATGGAACCTTGTTCGGGAACGATTGTAATTGATGGTATCGACATCATGCATATCGGTTTACACGACCTGAGGCAACATTTGGCTTATGTCCCTGCTGACCCAGAATTGTTTTTAGGAACGATAAGAGAAAATTATGATCCTTTTCATCGTCACACAGATGATGCTATTTGGCAAACGTTGAAAGATACGTATTTGTTCGATCATGTCAAAGCTATGCCATTGGGGCTTGATACGGAAATGGACGATGAAGGTTTAGGCTTCAATGTTCCTCAAAAACAATTGGTTTGTCTTGGAAGAGCTTTATTGAATGGCAGTCGTGTGGTGATTTGTGATCTGAATCCGGAATCGGACGAATTAATTCAAGAAATTATTATGTACAACTTTCGTCATAGTACTGTGATTGCTTCTGCTCATCAATTGCACAACGCAGTGGAATTCGAAAAACTGATTGTCATGAAGAATGGAAAAATTGATGATTTCGACGAGCCTATCAATCTTCTTCAGAAGCAAAAAGGAGCATTTTCAGAACTGATACAAAATTTTGGTACTAATAATATTAAAAAACTCTGCGTCCTTGCTCAAGACGCAAAAGATTTTAACAGGAGCAATAAAACCAGTCAAAATCCTTCTGGGAAAAAATCACAACGACTTTATAATAAATGGAGGAAATTATCAAACTTGTCGTAATAAACGTGATTAATATATGTATTTATTTCACAACTTCGTCATAATTGAGGAAAGCACACTTGTCGTCAGTGAAGTGTTATTTTTCTACACAGATTATAATTAAACTCAAAAGACTTGACGTAGAGGTAATTTGGACGTGTAATTAATTTGTATAGTTTGTATATATCCACACAATAACATGGTTAACTTATTTAGTTTCTTTAACAAATTCTTCTATTATAACATTAATCATTATTCTTGTTATTACTTATTTACAGCAGAATAAATATGTTTTTTAAACAACAGCCTCTTTAAAATAACATAATATTTTAGGATATAGAAAGCAAATATAACACAGGGAAAAGGTATTAGAAGGCTAATTATATTGTGGGCGTAAACAACAACAAATAACCGAAGCATTAATAAGTCCTTACTTATCACATAATATTTTTTCTTCAAAGCATACCTAATAACATCTGTGGTTCATAAACAAGTTACCTAATGTGTATTTACTAATAATAATTAACATAATAATTATTAACGAATTATTCCTACTTGTTCCTAGTTATAGTTGTAGATTCTTATAATATTTTATAGGTTATAATTTACAATGGTCTAACTAATTATTTTACAAACCCGAACTTTGTAGGTATTTAATTTTGTCTGAAGACAGTAATTACATTTGGTAATAATAAGACGTGTGAAATAGTTTTTATAATATGTTCTAGGCTGTAAACTAATCCTCTAAAACCGGAACAATATTTAATTACTACACTAATATACCAACTTGATACATAATTATTATTATATAGACACGGTCAAAGTGAAACTTCTATTCGTTTAATTTAACTCTATAATTCTCTGCGCTTACAATAATTTGTAATTCAATATCAATTAATTCTACCAAAAAATTCATTGTCAGTCACACATGTAATACAGGTGTTATTCTTTACAGTTATGTTTAAGATCTAGAATATAATTTAAGCCAGGTATGGTTTAATACACGGGGTCGTATGGAAAACGCCTCTGTTTCTACTGTTTGTTGTGTACGTATAATTGTTGTAGTAGATAAAATGTACATGTGTAGCTTTAGTAGCTTAGCTATAACTATTTAAGGAAAATGTAGTAAAACTGTTTTACTTGTACACATTTCTTCGTTGGTTCGATCAGCGCAAGGTTATCAACAACAGGGACAAGGGTCAAGAGCACACGACTGAATCGTTTTCAAAAATTACTATTCTCTACGTTTTAGTTCCTCTCCCGTTCTGTACGACCGTCTATTTTAATGAATTCAAATTTTGTAATGAATTGTTGATTAATTAATTATAAATAGTACTAGTACTATTATGCTAGAGATTTTGAAACCTACTATTGTTTGTCTAAAAAAAACTGCTGCGCTTGGCGTTTCTATTAAAGCCGAAGCATGTCGTATCTTACGGTACGGTACTTATTCACAAAACAAACAGCGGGTTTTCACTTCACAATTAATTGTAAACGTAACAGTAAATTTTAGGTTTTCTAGATAATTTATACATGAGACTCAATGTCTATCCGTATTTTGATTCGAGCTTCCAACTTCACCACTCCCGTTCTCTCTTCCACGTGGATCTCCGAAATCGATTATTTTACGTTCTGACTGCCTCACATACTGTTGTTGCTTATGGTAGATGCGGAGTACTCCTTTGATTGTAATGAATGCAACTCCACCCTATTAAAAGGAATTCATAAGCGAGTCGTAATGAAAATGTGTCATATACATAGAGCGCATTACTAACTCAATTATTTTTTAATTAAGTTTAATTACCAAGAATGCCCTTCGGAAATTAGAGCGAACGTTCTCGAATAACACTTTGCCGAGTACTGTAGCTACAGTTGGAAGAAGGAGAGCACCGCAAAGAATTCTTGTCGCAGAAACTGGGTCTGATAACGGTGGGATATCTTGGCTGACACGCTCCATCATAGACGGTGGACTGAAATACACACCATAATGTTACCATTTAACTATTTTAAGCTCTTTTTATTGATTTGGATTGATTCATCTCATTAAAATGTTAGATCGTACTTCCACGCTGGCAAGATATGACGTAAAAGAGGTATTTTCCAAGAATGTTTCCTGATAAATCGAAGAACTTGATCTTCCCAACGTATCATTTTTCCTACAATGAGCATTACTGGAATTGTTGGTAATCCCACAAGGAGTACTAAGGGATCGGCTTGCTCCATTACACTGAGACCTTCTTTATGTCCGGCAACCTGCAAATAATCCCACGTTTAGAGAGAGAGAGAAAATGAAGCGAAGAATTACATTAGTTAGTACCTAACTGGAATTAACAAAATAATTACTTAGACTAGGAGGAAAATTATTATTCCTACCTGCATAACTGTCACAGCACCATATGTTACAGCAGTCCAATAAATAGATCCTACAACAATTCCAGCTGCTACAAACGGACAAACCCGGGAAATTAATGCGTCTACAGAGTCCATAATCAAAACTAATGAGCCTGAAATAAGAAAACATAATATAAGTGGACGGGTAACACACATTTCTTTATGATTCACTTAAAAAAGTTACGGACAATTATAATTGTCATTTTTATTTTTACACAGACCTTGTTTAGGGTAAAAGATAATGTATTCTGTATTGCATTGCGGACAGGATGCTTTAGTTGTTGAATTTCCTTTCTGCTTTTCGTCAATCCAGCGTTGAATACAGACTTGGTGAACCCATTTTGTTGTACCTCTACATCGGCAGGGCTTGACCCATTGAGCGGTTAAATCGTCCTCCATTGTAGCGTAACAAATGTAACATTGTCGTTTACTAAAATAAAACATTTAGTAATAAGTACATACATTGAAAAACTAATTACTCCCAATGGGTACTTATATTTTGAGTTTCTTTAAAAAGTTAATTAACATTGATTAAATAAATAATAAAGAAACTTACTTGTCCTCGTTGACGGAAACGGGAACAACCGGAATCGGGGACTGAGATGATGTAAAAAACCGTCCAGACGCTGATCCATTGCTACTGCTTTCCTCCACGGGGATAGGGATTCCCATTTCAGGAATTGGACTTTGTGGGCGTGAAGGACGACGTCCGCTTAGTACGTCACCGTGCTCAGGCTTTGAAGCAGAAAATCCACTCATAATTCACAATTGTTTTGTTAAATCTAAACGAACAAAATACAACAATTAATATTTACTTCCTTTACTTTGATGACTGAATATCAGCTGTAAATATCCTCCGACTAAGTGGCACAGGAAATGAGGGAGGAAATGTTAACATTAAAATGTAAATTCATACGCACACAATTTAAAACATTTAAAATTGATTAATTTGTCAATCACCTTTAGACATTTATTAGCTTTTAGGATATTGTATGTTGCTATTTTGGAATGCTCTTCTAAATTACGCAATTCAGCTACTTTTCAGCTTACTAAGACAAAAAATTCTATGTTGAATATAAAATTATGCGTTTAGATTAGAATTATGTTATGTTAGGCGATCTCACTAGTACAAGGAACAGGAACCTAATTATCTCTTAACTGTATTCTTCAGAGGACACAAAGATAATCAGAAACTTTAGAAAGACAACGGATGTGTACTGAAATTTCGGAACTTTTTATAAAATTTGATGTTTTATTTAAACTTTTTCTGCGATGTATCCTCAAATGCAAATACTCACCGAGGCTGTAAGATGATGTTTTAAAAATGAGCGCCATGCAAAAGACCCGAATGGAACCGTGTTTTGTTATGGGAAGATTTTGTATATATTATTTTGCTAAAAGTATACTTTGTTTGGTCTTCAAGAATAGAATCAAGGAAGGATTGCTGTTACAGGCAAAGATAATAAACAAGATTTCTTTACTCAATCGTTAGCTGAAGAAATTCAGGGTGTCTTTAGAGCTTTGTACCTTTATAGAGTAAGAACACAGATTCACAAAGTAAAGTACCCATCATAAAAATGTCTTTGGAGCAACCAGGTTTTACTTGTAGTGCAGCCACCGATTTATACCCTGTACTTGCTCTAAATTTTGTTACAGGTAAATGCATAATTCGTGTGAAGTACACCACACTTTCCATAGCATGATATTCGTTGTTACCTGCACTATATACATCAATACATCTTTAGCAAAGGTTTACTGTATAGATGTGAGTTTTATGCTGGTTGGGCTATAAAAATGTCCACCTAGGTATATTATGTGTATTATTATGTATATTATGTACAAAGAAAATATGCAGGTTTTGTTTAGAAACAATTCTTAAATTCGAAAATAAGTTTCTGCTGTTAAGAAAGGTATACAGTAAATGATGCAAATTAATAAAAAGCTTCAAAATTTTAAGAGATGCAACTAAATTAGCTGGATATGTAAATGTTTTATTGTATTCCTTAACATACTATATAGCTCCGTCCGTACACTACACGTGCGGCGGAGTATCTCGTCTCATGTGTTTACACAATACACATAGGTATAAATATAAATCAAGAACAAGAATTATAGTAAGTATTACGGACATGTTAGATGTTATTGTTGGTAAGGTAAATATAATGAATTCATAAACCTATGCACTACACACACAATACATGAGAAATCCCAGGAGCTTGACCACACGGAATTTTTCCAAGTAAATTATCTTGAATGGGTGGAGAATCAATAAGCATTTCTTAAACACACGGTTGTAGGTACATACTCGATCCCCGATTTATTTTGGTGAATTAGATGCACCCTTGCTTGGCTCTTATCTTACTCTCACATACATAAGTACTGCTAAATATTTAATTATGTTACATTGTAAGTAAAAATAAGTGGACGAGCTGATTTGAATTCTGTTTACAAATACATTAACACTGTTGCTGTTAGTATGAATATTATTATTAGTATGAATGTTATGGGGGTAGGTGAATTAGGACCATTACAATAATGCCTGTTTCTACAAAGACAAATAGTCCCTTCCATCTTAAGCTCATTTACAAAAGGTTGGCATCCGGGTTTCTTTATAAAAGTTGGCTTGCTAAACATGCTATTGTCCAAAGAGATGCAGTCACGTTTGATTACCGTGCCATCAGTCGCGAGAAATGACATACAGTACGTTGTTTTGGGATCCTTGAAATCAGCTTAAAATAAATAAGAATACCGTCAGACACAAATTAGCGTATAAAATAGTCGAGATCTCCCATTACGATAGCAGAAGTAATAATAATTAATTACTTAAATGCAATGCATTACTATAATATAATATTATTTATTTTAATTGGACGTTTGATCAGATGCCTACCTGGACACTCTCTTGCAATCTTGTACTCCGAACAGTTAGCTGACTGTCCTGAAGTGTCGTTTGCGTTTATTTCGGATGGGATAGTCGAACATGAAAAGCAATTCAATGCTAAAATTCAAAGCAAAGTAGGCTCTGATAATGATCCTTTATGATTACATAAAACCAGAGAATAAGAAATAGGCAAAGAATTTAGCATTCCAATAATAATTATTCTCCGCCAAGCCTAGAATATTTCTTACCCCATGTGGATGTGAGCAGAGGTAAGAAAAAGGCCAGCAAAACAATAACGAACTTCATCTTCACAGACATAGTGTAGTGTAGTCCTGATTTGTTTAAGATAGAGTAATGTCCAAACTTCCAGAAACTGTCGATGCAAACCCAAAGACCCCGGAAAATAAACGAACCATCCAAAATTGCTTTTTATTATACATGCATGCAATAATAAACAAGTTTATATCGCGAGTGGTGACTTGGAAACAAAATGGAAAATCGGAGACTAAAATTCTTCCGTGTCTCTTGGGCAAATATTTATAATGTAAACCCATCTTAGGTAAAATAAAAATGAATTAAAAGCGAAGGTTTAGGAAATGATATTTCAAGATTTTTCTCATTCTTACCACTGCCTGAACATAATATTCTTAAGTTTTGGCAGTGCTTTAATTGTTTTTTGGATACTAATGGAACTGCGAAAAGGGGCTGTTCCTTACGCCCACATAAACACATCTGATTATTTCACAATTATTGTGTAATCAAATCAGATACGAAATAATACGTTTTACGTTATTAGTACTAGGTATTTTATTATAATAAAAGAGAATGGGAAATATCTAGGACCTATGTACCATAGTATGCACAGTAATAAGATTTTTTACATTTATTAGTATTTAGGTAATAATATAGAAACTTAGAAACTATGTTTCTTATTTGAAATAATATTATGTATTGTTTGAAAATAAATACTTTTGTCAGTAGCTAATAATTGATAATTGTGTCGACCTGTCAATATTCATTATTAACGCTTTAGATATTTTATTGTTATAATGAAGCTGTCAACAGTTTCATCACTTGTACACTAAAGAAAGAACCTTTCTGAATTATTGAACCATCACCTCTAAAAGCAATGAAAGCTTGTCAAGTGTAAAAGTCCATTGTATAGATAGATTAAATAGAAATGCTTAATTCATATTTAACGATAATATTAAGAGATACAATTATATTAGGTAGTTTAGTTCTTATATCATATTATTACTTCAGAAAATATCTGCCCATCCGTCGCAGGTCAAGTTTATCCCAAAAGGAAATACCCGTGTAGTACAAGATTTCTAATAAAGTCCTTGAGACGGTTTTCTTGTTTTTCTTGCTTCAAACAATGCACCCAATACCGTCAAGTCATTCATTTGTATCACAAATCATTCCACTTCAATTATTACCTTTGTCTTGTACAACACAAATTCACTTTACTTATAATAATGTTTTCTTACCGTGTTATTTGACAGCTATATGACTATGCACGTCTTCATAAGGTAGCCGTAATAACAGTAGCCCAGTAGCCCTATTCCTTCTCACTGTCTAATCATTTCCACATCATTTAATTCCAATGTATAATATCTCGGCATTGAAGGTGAAGGATTTCCAAGAATTTCTTATGATTTTACTGTTGCTTGACAAACAAATATTTCTAATGGACACCTTTTAAGGTTTTGTGATTTACAAGTTGAGTTTTTCAAACATTTCATTTCAGTTCCTCTTTAGATCTCTAAATCTCCATACCTTAACACAACTTACGCCCAGGATATCGGACTTACGCCTATAAATAATTAGTAAAAGCAAATTATTGTTGGGCACAATGAATAAATTCAATTTACATTTTCTTGCGATTTTTCTGAACCTTGTGCAAATTAGTGTTAGTAGTCCCATTTCAAGAATAAGTAAGATCTTACTCATAATACAAGCTCTTTTTGAATTGAATTACTACTTCATAAATGTAGGATATTAATTCTCTTTGACATTACTATTACAGCTGGAGTAGCTTTACATCCAACAGATAGTAACAAGTTAACACTTACTGTGGAAATTCCACCTGGTCTCATGAACTATGTAAGTGCCATATGCATATCCAATGCAATCATACAGTTATTAATTACAGTTCATGTACATAATTTTTACCTAAACTCAAAAAAATTTGCAGAAAAAAGGTCTGGATGTTAAAGATGGTGGAAGTTTTTCTCTTTCCACTCCAATGGAAAATTACTTTTACGTCAGTGAAGGGAGCGTGAATCTCCGTTGTGTTCGACTTCAATATTACATGCAAGCTTATTATAGGCCTAATGTCATGTGTTTCTTCCTAAGATTTCTTTCTGTGAAAGACAATTATTATCAAAATGAAGTGTAAAATCAATGTTTCAAATAAAACTAAATTGCACATTAATTATTGCCAATTTAAGTATGAATATTTGTTGAAAGTAAAAATTTATTTACTTTTTGACTTCATTTGCAACTTTGAAATTTTGAAACTGCAACAAAAAGCCATTTAATTGTTCAATTGTAATCCACAGCTTCTTCAAATTCCTTTAATTTACCTTTAATTGTAGATACCTATACTTCTATTTTTCTATAATAAATAAGAATTCGCAAACGGTTTTTGTAGTAAGTTAGTAAAACATACATAAGCAAGGGCGTACCCAGGATTTCTATTTGGTGGGAGCACACAATAAATTTATTACAAGAAAAAGTATAGCAAATTTAGGTTAAAATAAGCCAAAGCTATATTTTAGATATTTTTTGCCTTTTTCTCGCAATTTGGGGGGCACGTGCCCCCAGTCCTTTCCCTCTCGGTACGTCCTTGTACATAAAGCCGAAAGCTGTAGAACGGTAGACTCTTGATTATAATAAACTAGAAAA
>JABASD010004679.1:0-14616 GCA_019776165.1 Pogonognathellus flavescens
TTCTACAGCAGAAATATTACTCCGAAAAAGAGCAAAAATTCACTTCCGCACCAATGGCTTACGACCGGACACTTTTCTCGCAGTCTCCAAATTTTCTCTTCCAGAACTTTCGTTTTCAGCTTTCAAATTTTCCGAAGGAAGTGCAAATACAGAGTCATCATGGCGTTTGCCTGAACTTGAAAGCTTTTTTGAAAAATGTGGTAAAGATATCAAAGAATTGGACTTGAGCGATATAAATATAGAATGCACCGACGACAACTACGATGTAACTCCCTTTTTAAAAAATGCGTCTAAAATTACCAGTTTGAAAATGGATTGTTCAAAAGATAATGACGAAGAGACCATGTCGTTGACTTTAGGTGAATGGAATTTTTTCTCAAAGATTAAGACTTTTGTAATGATAGCAAATATCATTGAAACTGGTTCTGAAAAAATAATGCGTATGGCTCCAGAGAATATTGAGTTGAGCAACGTCATTTATAAACGTAATAAGAAGTTGTTAAATAAATTTCGCTGTAATGATTTCTTCGATTTTAGCCAAGCTGAAACCATAAGGTTAGACAATTTTGAGAAATATGTGGCCAAAGTTACGTTGGACATGAGAAACGTAGTGTTCAAGAAAACAGATGTAAGTAAAAGTCTGTATTTGAACGAAATCGCAGTTAAAAACTGGAAAGAGGCAAAGGGTACTGTGCGTGATGTCGAATTAGTACGTATTCCCTTCACAGAAAAGAATCAATTGAAAATCAAATCACTGAAAATTTCAAAATCAGAAATCGATTTATTTGCTCTACCACAAACAGTAGAAAGACTTGCGATTGACAATTGTAATATTTCTTGCAGTCAGGCCCTTAGCTTGCCAAAGTTAAAATTTTTGACCCTTCAATTGAAATCAACTATTTCATATCAATTGCAACTTTTTCCGCTTGGGAATTGTGAAAATTTAAAAGAGCTAGAGTTACCTAATTATGGTGATGAAAAGACAAGCTTGACACGAATGTTTGACGTTAACAGGCTGCCAAAAATTTACAAACATTGAGAATAAAAGGTAATCTTAAAAAATATTTGACAGATGACTGGATTTTGGAGATTCCAGGCATTGTAGTGCTGTATGACAAATATTATGAGTCTCTCTTTAGCGATTATACAAGGATTGCGGAAAAGCTCCATGCTGGGACTCTGGTAGTGGTTTGTAATAAGTTTATGAAAGTCAATACAGACGATATTGTGAGATTTTTGTTGGTCAACCTGAAAGGAGAACCAAAAAGAATAATTATTGGTATGAAGAAAGAGGATGATGATTTACATGCTCAAACTCTATTTGAGGGCAGCTGGATTTCCAGCATAGTGAACGCAAAATCTAACTATTATGAATTTGAAAATTCATGTGGAATAGCTGGAAAAGCGATAACACGGGAGCAGTTTAAGTTTATGCTCCATCAATGAGAGAATCAATCAATAATCAATACAGTTTTTAGAAAGAGCGATAAATTATGAGTGAGATTCATGTTAGTTGCCTTTACATAACTATTTTGGATTTATTCTATGTAACCCGAAAAGTATTTAAATTAATGAAGTTTCAATTAATACTTAAGTTCTTTCTCGTCACCTTGATGTTAAAGTAGAATTTGTCATTCGACAAAATTATCTGTATCGTAATATTACTAAATTTAAATTGAATCCTTTTTTGACTGAATATTTAACCATGAATCGTGAGTGACAATATTAGTTAATAAAATATGTCAATTGAAGATTGCAAAATGTCAATTTGAAAGCCTTTATTGGATTTATAATAAAATATGTTCATAGAAAGCCAACTCGAAACACTATTGACTATTTCAACTATATGCACATTCTGCACATAAAATTGTCCACGCAAGTGTTAAAACTTGACAATCGATCTTTTAAATCATTTGGCAATGAAATATTTATTCCATAAACATTATTTATTCAGCCATGAAGTAGAGTAGGTCTAGGTCTAACATCATAATTTCACATATTTTGTAGTCCGACTGTCACTGAGCTAATCCGACCCGTTCCCATGTGTAATAAAAAACGCTTCCGGTATGCTTCTCGAAATCTCGAATATTTCAACCTGTAGAACGGCACAGCTAAAATGCTTTTTCATGATGCCCCTAATAAGAAAATCCCAGAAGTGAAAGTTCAATTCTCAATTTGAGTCTCAGATCAACTATTGTACACAATGGTCAATCATTTTAGGGTGCGAGAAGATCCTTCTTGGGAAATTGTAACGAAACCAAATTCAAATTCAAATTTTCGAGTGTCTGAAGAAACTGAAGAAGTCAGAGCAATTTCTTGTGTGAAGAGAGAGTAATTTTTGTAATTTGAGTTTGGGCTACAAAAAATTTAAATATATTTAACTTTAATTTAATTAAATTTTGGGTTACAATGGAATTAAGCGTTGAAGACAGAGAAATCAGTGCGACTGATGATCTACTACCGTCCTTGTTAAAAAGAGGATTAATAACTGACATTGAGTGTCGACTTATTGTAAGACATTAATTATTGATCATTAGTTAATTTTGCAACAAATATAATTTGTTTTGAGAAACATCAAAAAGGGGAAGTATTTATTATTCGTGTTAATCATTATTCAATTTCTCTTGAAATAGGTATGCAGCAGACAACTGGCGGAGAAACAATCGGCTATTTACAAAATTATAATATCCAAAAACAAACAAAAAGCGGCACAATTGGTTGAAGTGTTTCGGGCAATGACTGAAGGGCTACACGCCGAAGAAGAAATGAAGTTACAACAATCGGACCACAAACATTCAAAAAATGAATTCAAATCGCTGTTGGAAGCAAATAAAAACCCAATGCTTAATGAAACGGTACAATTTGAACGTGTCTGTATTACCTTATTTTTTCGATCGTTCATAATTAAATGCAATTAAATGTTTCTATTACCTGTGCATTGCAGGTCATTAAAAGCGTTTTTGGATTCTTGCCCTTGGATGACATTAAGAATTGTCGAATTGTTTCCAGACAATGGAATTCTACGGCAGAAATATTACTCCGAAAAAGAGCCAAAATTCACTTCCGCACCGATGGTTTACGACCGGAGACTTTTCTCGCACTTTCAGAACTTTGCCTTCCAGATCTTCCATTTTCAGCTTTTAAATTTTCCGACTGTAAAAACACAGATGTACACTGGCGTGTACCTGAACTTGAACACTTTTTTGTAAAGTGGGGTAAAAACATCAAGGAACTGAATTTGGACAATATAAATATAGAATGTGCCCACGATTCGAAATTAAATGAGTACGATGTTGCCCCTTGGTTCGTAAATGCTTCTAAAATCACCAGTTTGAAAATTGATTGTTCAAAGGACAGCGAAGTGTCATACTTATATATGCCGTTGTCATTATTTAACTTGGAATCTTTTTCAGAGATTAAGACTTTGATACTTAAAGGAAATATAATTATAACCTGTTCTGAAAAAGAAAATACCCGTGTGGCTCCAGTCAATATTGAACTAAGTAACATCACTTTCGAACATGACGATGAGATCATGGAAACTTTTCGTTATAATGATTTCTTCGATTTTAACCAAGCTGTTACTATCCGGTTAAACAATTGTAAGGGAATTATGTGGGAAAGTGCATTTGACATGAACGATCAAGTGTTCGAAAACACCGATTCACTCTACTTGAATGAAATCGATGTTAAAAACTGGAAAGAAGCAAACGGTACTGTACAACATCTTGATTTAATAGAAACTTCCTTTACAGAAATGAATCAACTGAAAATCCAGTCACTGAAAATTGAACGCTCAGAAATCGATTTATTTGCTCTACCGCGAACAATAGAAAGAATTGAGGTTGACGATTGCGATATTTCTTGCAGTCAGCCACTTAACTTGCCAAAGTTAAAATATTTGAAGCTTAAATTGACCACAACTGCTTCACCTCCACTGACACGGTTACGGCTTGAGAATTGTGAAAATTTAAAAGAGTTAGAGTTGGAGCTAGACTTCTATAGTGACGGTGATGGGGACACAAGCTTGACACGAATGTTTGATGTTAAGAGTCTACCAACAAATTTACAAGCATTGAGAATAAAGGGGAATCTTAAAACATATTTGGCTGATGACTGCATTTTGGAGATTCCAGGCATTGTGGTGCTAGATGATGCATGTGAGTCACACTTTAGCGATTATACAAGAATTGCGGA
This sequence comes from Pogonognathellus flavescens, assembly GCA_019776165.1. Classification (NCBI taxonomy): domain Eukaryota; kingdom Metazoa; phylum Arthropoda; class Collembola; order Entomobryomorpha; family Tomoceridae; genus Pogonognathellus; species Pogonognathellus flavescens. The sequence goes on from JABASD010004679.1 coordinate 4,198, forward strand.
AAAGTTCCGTGCTGGGACTTTAATATTGGTTTGCCATCAGTTTATGGAAGTTATCACAGACGATATTGTCCAATTCTTGTTGCAAAACATGAAAGGAGAACCAGAAAGAATAATTATAGGTATGAAAGAGGAAGACGACGATTTACATTCAGAAACTCCTTTTGACGGCGGCCTGTTTTCCACCATTGTAGACACGAAATCAAACTATTATGAGTTTGAAAAAGGATTTGGGATATTTGGAAAAGCGATTACTCGGAATGAGTTTCTAAATGGTTGTATCTCAGTCGGAAATGAAACAATGCCATATTTTTTGTAGGAGGAATAAGTTTTCATGCGTTTGTTTTTAATTACATGTACGTTACCTACTGTAATCTACGAAACTCTAAAGTATAAGCTGATAAATGTTATACTTAATTGTAACTTACGTTTTTACTGGTTGTTACTGGCCAACTGTCTAATAAAGTAAAATTTGTCATTCGCTATGTTATATAATTACCTGTATCATGTATCTTTATATTACAAAATGTGTACATGTACAATACAAATGTATGTACAAAATTTAATACTTGCTTGACAGACATGACTGGGAATGATAATCTTAGTTGATTAACTAAGTTGATGGAAAATTGTAAAACATTAATTTAAAAGTCTCTTTTTGGGTTGATAATAATAATAATAATAAAATCCACCCACATAAAACACATTCGAGTGACTAACAACTTTTTAAACCATATACTCAAAATTCTCTATCATTATGTCAAAATTCTAAGATCTACTATTACTTTCAGGAAAGAAAATATTTTATTGCATAAAATTTATTGATCATGCAACCATGAAATAGAGTCCACCTAAATCAAAAATATTTTTGCATAGTCTGCGTAGTATAATAAACCATACAAACATGTTGTAACAAAGTAGCGCAAGAAAAAGGTCAGAGGTCATGAGAGAGTTCACCCCATTTTTTAACTTGACTATCGTTGGGACCCAGAGATCATGTATGAGAAGTTTGAACGATTTCTGTTAATCCGTTCGTGAGTTATCGTGGTCACAGACGGTGGTAACTTTAACAGGTCAAGAAGTAGTTAACCGAGTGACCCCATTGGAATCCAAACAATGATAAATTTGAATTTCATGGTATCATTTGAATATCATTATCCATTTTGTGCTTAAACAGGGAGGTAGCAGGCAACTTCCAGAGAAACAGCTGGCTCGTTATAGAATTATGATGACCAATAACAAAGAAAACGCTGTACAGCTTCTTGAAATGTTTAGGGCCATGACTTTTTCTCTTCATGCCGAAGATAAATTGATGTTACAAGAGCCGGACTCCAATTATGTAAAAAATGAATTAGATTCACCGTTAGAAGCAAACAAAAACCCGATTAATGATAAGGTACAATTGGAATGCCATTTGAAATTACTTTACTTTATTCGAACGTTGAAAATAAAATATTTCTAATACCTGTGCAGATCATCATGTGCGTTTTTTGATTCCTGCCCTTCTATGAAATTAAGAAATTTCGTGTGATTTCCAGAAAGTAGAATTCTACGGTAGAAATATTACTCCGAATAAGAGGAAAAATTCAATGATGGCTTACGCCAGGGGGCATTTCTCGAAGTTTCCAAATTTTCTCTTCCAGATCTTCCGTTGTCAGTTTTTAAATTTTCCGATTGGGGTGGAAAAGAGGGAGATGGCGTGCACCTGAACTTGAAGACTTTTTTGAAAAATGGGGTGGAAACATCAAAGAATTGAATTTGGACGATATACATATACAATGTGCAGACTATGATGAAGATTTTGATGAAGATGATGATGCGAACGAGTTCATGAAATACGATGTTACTCCTTGGCTGAAAATAGCGTCTAAAATTACCAGTTTCACAATTGATTATCAAGAACGGAACGAAGATTTCAATGTGGCATTGTCGTTGGGTAAATTGGAACATCTTTCTGAGATGAAGACTTTTATACTGAAGAAAAGCAACATTGAAATTCGTTCTGAAAAGGAAATTATCCGTATGGCTCCACTGAATATTGGGTTGAGTAACATCATTTACAAACGCGATGATAAAATCATGCAACAATTTCATTATAATGATTTCTTCGATTTTAGCCAAGCTGTAACTATAAGGTTAGATAACTTTGATAATTATGTGAAGAATATGTCTCAAGTTACATTTGACATGGCATACCAAGTGTTCAAAAACACAGATTTACTGTGCATGAATTATATCACAATTCAAAACTGGAACAGAGCAAAGGGATTTGTGCGACGTGTTGAATTAAGTGGAATTCTATTTATAGAAAAGAATAATTTGGAAATCCAATCGCTGCAAATTAACAGATCAGTAATTGATTTTTTTCCTCTACCGAAATCAGTAGAAAGAATAGAGATTGGCAGTTGCGATATTTCCTGCAGTCAGCAACTTAACTTGCCAAAGCTAAAATTTTTGAAACTTTATTTGGGTTTTAATAGAACATGTCAATTCACACGATTCCAGCTTGAAAGGTGTGAAAATTTAAAGGAGTTGGTCATACATATTTACGGAAATAAGGAGACAAGCTTGACACGAATGTTTGATGTTACGAGACTTCCAATAAATTTACAAGTATTGAGAATGGAGGGTGATCTTAGAAAATATTTGCCCGATGATTGCACTTTAGTGATTCCAGGCTTAGTTGTGCTTGAATTCGTCCAGTTTTAGCGACTACACAAGAATGGCGAACAAGTTCTGTACCGCGACTCTAGTATTGGTTTTTCATAAGTATATGGATTTTAATACAGACGACATTGTGAAATTTTTGTTCACTAGCAGGCAGGAAGAACTACAGAGAATAATTATCGGTATGAAGTACGTGATGGAGGATTTGCAAAAAATCATTTTGAAGGCAGCTTAATTTCCAGCATAGTGGACACAAAGTCTAACTGTTATGAATTTGAAAATGTATCTGGTCGCATAGTTGGAAAAGCGATAACTACAAATCAGTTTATAAATGGCCGTATCTCCATTGGAGATGAATCAGTTCCATTTTTTCTGAAGGAGTAAATTTTCAGTTTGCTCCACATTAGTTGTCTGTAAAAAACTACTTTAGAAATTTGGAACTGAAAAGTATAAATTAATGAAGTTTCAATCTGTACTTACATTTTTACTGGTCAACCTGTTGTAAAAGTAATTTGATCATTCGCATTCGTTAATATTATCTGTATTTAATGTTACCAATTATAAATAATTAAATACTTATATAACGGTGAATGACAATGTTCGTTAGTAAAATTGAAAATTTTGTGAATTAGTAAGCCTTCGTTGAGTTTAAAATAAAATATGTTTATACAAAAGACTGACTCGAATCAACATCAACTCCTAACTCTATTCAAAGTATCCATGAATATATTTTCGATTTATATGTTACAACTCCCAGATCTTTATGTCATATGCCGAGGAAAGTTTCACTTCATACATTTATTGATTATGCAGCTATGAAATTGAAATAGAGTAGACCTTTACTTACTGAACCAGCAGAGAAATAAAATAAAAACTTCGGAACGAAATGACGGTGAAAAAAATTCTCCAGTGAGAAGTCAGAGATTGCAATAGGTAACTAGCATTCCATAAAGTACATTTGAATTTAGTCAGGATGATTTTTAATGTAGCCTTGGTTCATTTTTTAAATGTTCGTCAAGAATATTTACAATATTCATCAAATCTACAAGAAATGGAATGTCGCACAGAATATGTCCATTATAGCAAACTGGCTAAATGAATCCGACGGACCCCTGTCCGTTTCACGTTTTGTTCAGCTTTAACGTAAGCAGTCGGACTGGCACTGGGCTAATCCGACCCGTTCTCATGTGTCATAAAACTCGCTTCCGGTTTGGTTCTTCAAACCTCGAATATTTCAACCTCTAGATAAGTCTAGAAGTAGAACGGTACAGCTAAAATGCTTTATCGCAATGCCCCTAATAAGAAAATCCCGAGTTCAATTCTCACTTTGAGTCTCACATTTACTATTGTACAGAGTGCTCAATCATTTTTAGCTGTGAGAAGGTCCTTGGGTAATTGTAACGAAACCAAAATCAAATTCAAATTTTCGGATCTGTCTAACGAAACTGAAGAATTCAGAGCAATTTCCTGTGTGAAGTGTGAAGGGTGATTTAGGGATTTTTGTAATTCGAGTTTGGGCTACAAAAAATTGAAATATCTTTAACTTTAATTTAATTCAATTTTGGGTTGCAATGGAAGTAAGCGCTACCCACATTGAAGAAAGAGAAATCAGTGCGATTGATGATCTATTACCGTCCTTGTTGAAAAGAGGATTACTAACTGACATAGAATGTCGAAGTATTGTAAGACATCAATTATTGATCATTAATTAATTTTGCAACAAATCTAATTTGTTTTGAGACACATCAAAAATGGGAAAGTATTTATGACTCATTTTAATCATTATAAAATTTCTCTTGAAATAGGCATGCAGCAGAAATCTGCCGGAGAAACAGTCGGCTATTTACAGAATTATTATATTCAAAAATAAACAAAAAGCTGACAAATTGGTTGAAGTGTTTCGGGCAATGACTGAAGGGCTACACCCTAAAGAAGAACTGCAGTTACAAGAATCGGACCACAAACATTTAAAAAATGAAATAAATTCTCCGTTTAAAGAAAACAAAAACCCGATGCTTATTGATACAGTAAAATTTGAATCATGTTTTGAAATTATTTTATATCATCTTATTCGAGCGCCGATAATTGCACAAAAATTAATATTTCTAATATTTATGCAGGTCATTAAGTGCGTTTTTGGATTCTTGCCCCTGGATGACATTAAGAATTGTCGCCTGGTTTCGAGACAGTGGAATTCTACAGCAGAAGTATTACTCCGAAAAAGAGCAAAAATTCACTTCTGCCCTGATGGTGTACGAACGGAGACTTTTCTTGCAGTTGCCAAATTTGCTCTTCCAGATCTTCCGTTTTCAGCTTTCAAATTTTCCGAACAGAATACGGACTCATCGTGGTGTGAAGCTGAACTTGGAGACTTTTTTGAAAAATGGGGTAAAAACATCAAAGAACTTGATTTGGACAACATAAATATAGAAAGTGCCGATGATTCTTTGGAATTGCTCACAAAGTACGATGTAACTCCTTGGTTCGAACATGCTTCTAAAATTACCAGTTTGACAATTGCCTGTTCAAAGGAAGGAGTTACTGAGGAAGACGGACAAGTGTTATATGTAAATACGGCAATGTCGTTAGATAAATGTGCACCTCTTTCGGAGATTAAGACTATTATACTGAAAGAAAATAGCATTACAAATTTTTCTGCAGAAGGAAATAGCCGCATATCTCCAGTGAATATTGAGTTGAGTAACATCACTTGCACACGCAATGATGAGGACCTACAGCAATTTCGCTATAATGATTTCTTCGATTTTAGCCAAGCTGTAACTATAAGGTTAAACAATTGTAAGCGAAAAATCTCCGAAGCTACATTTGACATGGGCGACCAAGTTCTCCAAAACACGGATTTACTGCATTTGAATAAAATCACTGTCGAAAACTGGGAAAATGCGCAGGGTTCTGTCCGAAGTGTGGAATTAAGAGGAATTCCCTTTACAGTAAAAAACAATTTGAAAATCCAATCACTGAAAATTACAGGGGAATCACTCGATTTATTTGCTCTACCGCCAACCATAGAAAGAATTGAGACTACATTTTGTGACGTTTCTTGCAGTCAGCCACTTTGTTTGCCCAAATTGAAATTTTTGCAATTTCATTGGGATAAAGATCCAGACAATTCATTTCAGCTCAGAAATTTCCAGCTCGATAAATGTGAAAATTTAAAGGAGCTAGTCTTATCTAATTACGATTATGAGGAGACAGGCTTGACACAAATGTTTAATGTTAGAAGTCTACCAATAAATTTACAAATATTGAGAATAAAGGGAAATATTCAATCATATTTGACTGACGATTGGATTTTGGAGATGCCATCAGGTTTTGTTGTGTTCGATGCGACTGTAGGTGGGTCCTACTTAAGTGATTATACTAGAATTGCGGAAAAATTCCGTGTTGGGACTCTTGTCGTGATTTGTCACATGCATATGAATATTAGTACAGGAGATATTGTGGAATATTTGTTGGCCAACATGCAAAGAGAAACAAAAAGAATATTTCTTGGTATGAAATGCGAGGAGGACGATTTGTTTTCACAATCTATATTTGAGGGCAGCATTTTCTCCACCATGGTGGATGCAAAATCAAATTATTACGAGTTTCAAAATGTTCGTGGAATATTAGGAAAAGCGATAACTCGGGAGCAGTTCTTTAATGGTGGCATCTCAGTAGGAGATGAATTGATACCATTTTTTACTGAAGATGAAATAAATGATAAGCATATTACACCTTAGCTGCTTTTCAATAAACACATTAGACTTATTCTATTTAAAACTGTAAGGTGTATAAATGATAAGATTAGAATAAAATAATATGTTGATTGAAAATTGAAAATGTAAAAAGTGTTTATTGGGTTTACAATAAAATGTATTTACAAAAATTGACCCGATTCACTCTCAACTGTTTAAAATATGTGTGTACATAAAATATCCATTTGATTTAAAAATTGGTACAGATTCCGAATTTGCTGTAGACAACCGTTAGTATTTATACCTCTAAAAACCTCCACTACTAGCTTTACCTATATGTGGTAGAGGTGGAAACGAGCCGAGTTCGAGCCGAATTTTTTAGATAAATTAAGAGCCGAGCTCGAGCCTACTGTTCATTTTATCGAGCCCAATTCGAGCCGAGCTCTCCTCTGCCACACGTCTGGCCAAGACGCCAGACCGTTGAATTATTTAGCGTAGTAGTGAGACATGACGTCACTGGTAGACATATTGTGTAACTTCAGACGACTTAAGTTATTCCGTGGTTTATATGCGAAATATTATGATTGTTAAAACCATGATTCCTAAAAGTAGGTACTTCAATTTTCATGCTAGAAATATAATATTGTATATAATGATAAATAATATATAATATATTTATCTATATATTTATATATATATATATATACCTTAGCTGCTTTTTAATACACACATTAGACTTATTCTATTCAAAACTGTATATGTATATATATATATATTGCAGTATTTTTTTTAAATATTTATCTTCAAAATGTTCACAATTGAACTCAAAAATTTAATTGCCTTAATATTTGAAGTGATATAATTATACAATTAGATTTCATACATTATAATCACGGTAAAAATAACGGATTCCCCCCCTACCTATAGCAGCCGACTCAAAGCTGCTACAATACATAGCATGTAGCATTTTAGGATTCATGGCAAGTACAATTCACCGTAAAACAAATTCAATGCGAAATAACACAGCCTGAAATTTCGTAGCGCATACATAGCGACTCACACAGTTTATTTATGCAAAAATTGTAGATAAAAATTGATTTAGTCAAAAGAAATTATTAAATATTAAATAGTAAAAAATTATCATTGTAAGTAAGTATTTTCATTACAGTCTACTTGATTTCTGAGTCCAAACAATGTCACTGTGGCATCGCCCTTTACACTTGCAACTCGTATATTCAGTACATCGCCAAATGTTTTTGTCAATTGCACCTTCTCTTTCTAAAATAAATGTGAAGTTTCGGTAAACTAACATTGGTTTGCCACGCTCAGTCTTTGTGTATGTAAATTCCATGGTTTTTCACTTAAATCGAGCTTAGGTGTGTCTACGATGGCTAAAGAAGAAGCACTGAACTAGTGATAAACCTAATAATCAAACGACCTTCCTTTGCCATCCTTCCGTAGATAAAAAGAGATAATTTCTTACCTTTCTATTTATAGCTATATGTGAATCTCAATAATATAATATTATAAGTATTTTTGCCACAAATTTGAGTTATCTGCTATGAATCATGTTGCTATGAATCGCTTGCTATGAGTAGGGGGGACACCAAAATAACATTCGTTTGGCATTTCAAACATTTACATTATCCATTCTCGCTGTAAAATTATTAAAAAGTTATGATATTTTCAGTGGAATATATTTGAACCAGTACATCACCACTGTACCTGCTTCAATGTAATAGCGATGAGTTTTCGTTCCGTAGGCTGTAATTTCCAGCCATTTGATTTGATGTTCAATCCAAACACAAAATAATGATAGCAGCATGAGAATGCCGTAAATATGAAAAATCGTCACAAAATTGTCATCCAGATTTAGTCCTTTGTTTGAGTCTTCCACCGGAACATATAGTCTCGTTTCTTGCAGAATTATTCGATTTTTATTTAGTTCCCCCGAAATGTCTTTTACTCCAGACTGTTTCAGTGCCCTCAATCGAGCATGAACTAAAGTGTCGTACGGACCGCCTAAAACCCATCCCACTTGTCTAGGCAACAACTGTTCCACACCGATAACGACTCCAGTTTTCTTGGGAAACCTTATTTTCAATTTGGCATAATATATGTCAATTGCGTCAGACAAATCTATATACGCAGTTTTATTACAAGTTAAAATTTTCGCGAAAACCTCTTTGGGGTTGACATTAAAGTTTTTGGCATCCGTCAAATCTTTTATATGTCCAATTCTGTCAACAATTTTGCCTATGTAATCGATCAGAAAATGGGGTAATTTTGGCTTATGTTCCTGGTAACTCATTACGATAGAAGTCTGACTAAAAAGTATTTCCCACGAAATAGGAGTATAGAGTGAATATTGCAGATCGACAAGTTCGCCAAACATTTTTACTGTCAGATGTTTTCTGGGTGCAGACGATTCTGAAATGCTCCAATTTTTGTACTCATTTGTCAAAACAAGTACTGCCAAAAGCCAAGATCCATAAATAAAATAGATCGCGGTTAGTTGTTTAGAATTCGAACCAATTTCAGCTCCTTGATCCAACAAAATTCCAAATGGTATGAAACTCGTTTTCAATTTTCGTATTTTCAGCACAATTTGTAGCATACAATTAACTGATAAGCAACTAATGAGAATTCCTAACCAAATGGGCCAATCAAAACATGCGATATAAGGCAGAAATGAAATATTTTCCAACCCTTTAATTCCATCACATGTTACAAATTTCCAAGACTCCAAAGTAGTGGAAAAGTAACTTGATTCGGGAGAATTTGACTCGATCTGAGGTAAATACCCATCACACTGATCTGGCCGATCTTCATGGAAAAAAACAGCTAATGAACAAAAAGTACTTTCATTTAGAGCAATCAAACCGAAAAGGGGAACATCTGGTTCGTATTTTCGTGTATTGAAAATTTTAAAATTTACTCCTTTTGGTACTTTTGTATCTTTATTACGACCATAATTTCCTCTTTGATTATTTACTGTCCATTGCATTTTCTTAACATTGGTTTTGCTTTTCTTCTTCCATTCGTAATCCAAGGATCTTCTTGTGTACGAATTTCTGTCCAAAGCTGTCATGTCCATGTTTTTACATTTGAAATTTATCTCGGGTTCACAATAATTGCTCAGATATATCTGTGTGGAATTTATTTCCATAGATAATACAATTAGTTAAAAGCGCAAATCCCGAAGAGCATTGTAGGTTCCACGCAATATCATTTGTGCTTCACCCATCCATTTATGCAAAAGTTGCTGATTCTGTTCGATGTTTATTTCAAGAATCATTAAATTTATTTCAGAACGATATAATTCAAAATTCTGATTACGGTAATAACGCCATTGTTGCCAGAACCAGAAATTGGAATTTGGATAAACAAAATTCCTGTCAACATTTCCGTCTCGATAAGCGGAAAGAGGGAAGAGGAGAAAATCAATTTTGCATTGCCACAAAGAAAACAAGGAAGGGTATTCAATTAAATTAATGGTTTCGAATAATGACGCGAATGATTTTGTCGCCCACTGGGATTTTCCATGTACATTTTCTTTCACTGAGTAGTTTCCGAGAACAACAGGATATTTAAATTCTCTGAAGTCTGTTACCAAATTATCAAAAAATGCAATATTGATAAAGCAATTGCTAAATGGCTCTAAGTAAGTATCCAAATCCAGAAACGGATTTTGCTTTTTGCCCATAGAGTAATTCAACAGCAGAAAAAATGTGAGCCCTCCAAGTTCCTCAAACATTTTTCAGCAAGTGGTTCTCTATAAGGACGTTGAATATGGAAACTTAACATATATACAATATTATTATATCAGGTAGATACTGTAAATGTTTCAACGCATTGCTCGGGGAATACCGAACCGTTGAATTATTTAGTGAAAGTGAGATATGAGGTCAATGGTTTTAAAAGTTTGCGTGTTCCTCAGTGCCGTAACGATCAATTCCCGGCCCTGAAAATCTCATTGATCCCGGCCCCCCATGTGACTGCTTGTTTGCTCAAAATAAATCAAAACTTTTTCCTGTCTAAATTACGCTTTTGCAAG
>JABASD010004680.1:0-14614 GCA_019776165.1 Pogonognathellus flavescens
AACGGCAGATTTTGCGTTATTTTGACGGAGTAAATAGGAAAATAGCGGTTATTTGTGCGTTATTCTCTGACGGTCAGATATGCAACATTGTCGCTCAACGAGGCCACATGGCTGGAGCTGATCGATTCTCCATAAACATGATAATTTTAATTGTTGAAAATTCGTGGAAAAAGGGGTTATTTCACATATGCGGCCTTTGGCCTGAAATTCTCGCATTGTTGGGCTTTGAGCCCCCTCTAGCCGACTCGAACTTCCCATTAAAAAACTCTAGATACGCCCTTGGGCTGTAATTGAAATCTACAAAATATAATAATATGCTAAGAGTAACAAAAATGATGTAGAATGGTGTAAAAATTATACATTAAAATCACACCCATTCACTAATATCGGAAATTCCGATTAGTGAATGGGTATTTATCGGAAACCTCAATTCACAATAAATGTCCTAATGTCCTAATCTTTCTTGCTGTTGCTGTACACCCCCCCAACTTTCAGTCCTGACTACGCGCCTGTTTGAAGACATAATATAATAATAATTATTTGTAATGCTCTCGGATATGATGGTGGCGCAAATACTTGGCTTGTTGCAGCAAATTGCAAAAATGTCTAGTATAATAATCTGGGGGCGCTTTAGCCCGCTCCCTGGCTACGTCCATGTGGTGGAAATATTATTAAAATTAATTCCCAAGATGAGCGAATGGAAATATTAAAATTAATAATTATTCCCAAAATGAACTAAATGAAAAATGGAAATATTGAAATTAATTTCCAAAATGAACTAATGGAAACATTAAAATTAATTCCCACGATGAACTATTACAAAGATTAACATTCATTCCATTCCAAAATATGAACCATAATGAAAATATTAAAATTAATTCCCAAGATGCAATAAAATGGGAAATAATATATCAAAATTCATTAATCAATTCGCAAGATGCACTGATGCGAAATAATTCCCAAGATGATTTTAATGGAAATATATATTTTTTAATTTCCAAGAAGAACTAAATATACTAAATATTGAATTTAATTCCCAAGATAATGTTAAAATTTATTTATCAATTCCCTAGCCCTAGATATGCACTATGCACTAATGCGAAATGCGAAATATATTAAAATTCATTAATCAATTCCCAAGATGCACTAATGGGAAATATATTAAAATTCATTTATCAATTCCCAAGATGAACTGATGGGAAACACAAAAATTATTATTTAATTTAATTCCCAAGATGATTTTAATGGAAATATTAAAATCATTTTTTTTATTTCGAAGAACAACTAAATATATTACATTTAATTCCTTATTCCCAATTTCCCTAAATGAAAAAATGGAAATTTGAAATTATTAACATTCATTCCCAAGAAAGATGCACTAATGGAAAATTGAAATTAATTATTTAATATAATACCCAAGATGAACAAATGGAAATATTAACATTAACACATTCAATCCCATAAGATACACGAATGGAAAATATTAAAAATAATTATTTGATTCCCAAGATGAACTAATGCATGGAAATATCAAAATAAATTTAATTGACAAGATGCCCTAATGGAAATATTAAAATTATTTTTTTAATTTCCAAGATGAATATTATAGTGAACTAAATGAAATAGGTATATTAAAATATTAAAATTAATTCCCAAAATCAACTATTGGAATTGGAAATATTAAAGGCAATAATAATAACTTAATAACTAACAGAAAAAGTAAAATAATTTCAATACAAAAAAGTTAACTAAAAAACTCAAAATAATATCAAAGTATGCCTACAATAAAACTGCATATTAGCAATGCTAACACTAACAATTATTAAAAGATCCTTTAACCTATTTATTTTATTCTTTAACATATTTTATTTTTAAATTCATTTGAAAAATATCTAATCAAATCATAGTTTAAAAAATATAAAATCTGTACTAATTTTTGAATCAATGAGTGAATGCCAGGGGCGTATTTATGTACGGGCTCGCTGGACTTGAAAATCCCCAGAGTCGGGTACAATGGTTTGTTGCACAGTTGCCCACAAACATTTACTGCATACACAATACACGCATACGATGCAAAGCTCATTTTTACCTCTGAGTCCCCCCTCCCCATATGTAAGATTCCCTGTGAACGTCATTGGCCTTTGCATGTCTTAAAAATCACTATTTGTTTCAAGATGAAAAATTAAAACATACATAATAAATAATATTATATTTGTATAAGCAAAACATACATAGTTGCGATTTTGCGATGTATTACTACAAAAAATAAGTTGAGTGCATACAAATCATACAATTGCACAATAAATAAATTCTACTTCGATTTCGGTCAGATCGATTCGAATTTAATTTTGATTACCAATTGCCAATTACCAAACTATCCACCAAACTTTTGCTACAACAGAGCTAAAAGTTGGTTGGTCATGCATGGAATTACGAAATCAACAACAGCGCAAAAAATTTGATTACAGGAAAAATGAAGAGATATTTTAGATTTTCCCAAGGTTTGGAGTTTCCACAATTTCAGTTACATAAACGGCAGTGTCCAGTATAATACCAGTACCTACAATATTTCAAGATATATTTCAAATAATTTTATTTATAATTTTCTAACAAAATAATTTGTTGTGTCTCTACTCTACCTTATTTATTATTATTCTTAGAAGTTTTAAGAACAGTTTTTCCAAGAAATTACGCCAGGTCCCATTTTCTACACCAAAAAAGCTTTCTTTTTGACTTCTGATTTCTAGTGTAGTTTATTTTCGTAGTAATTTTGTGATGAATAGTCGATTGGTTTTATTAAGACAGTCAAATAATGTAAGTTGCAGACATGGAATTTCTCGCACATGCATATCTAATGTAAATGTGCCGGCTAAAACATTAAAGTACGTAATGAAACAAATTACAATTTAATATTGCAATGAAGAAATAATTTATAATTCATTTGATAGTATGAGTCCTTCCTGCGTGAGTATTGAAGTCAAAAATATTCAACATGTACACAATCACCGAAAAAATAATTTAATTTCCCTATTATCAGATTATCAGCTCAATTTATTTTTTACTGACTGTGTGATCTATTATATTTTAATCAAGGGCGTATCTAAGATTCATCATTATGGGGAGGGGCACTTTGGGGCAAAAATGAGCAACTTTACGGTCATCGGCTTCAAACTTTTGTCAAATAACAATTTTTTCCGAAATCTAGGGAGAGGGGCCTGAAGACTAGGTCCATAGTCCATACGTAGATACGCCCTTGACTAATACTTTTTCATTCCCATCACTTGAACTTTGAACTTAATTTAAACATTAAATAGAGTTATTTTTGCAAATTTCACTCATAAATTATTAATAATATGTTGATTTGTTAAAAAATTAACAATTAACCCCTTATATTATAAGTATTTGCTTTATTCAGTTATTATTAAAACGTGTATTGTATAGGTATTCATGAATGACAACTTTTTAATTAATTTGATAGATCAACGGGGCATACAAATAACTGTACTTTATCTTGGAGGAAAGCTGCAGATTGGAAATCCAAATATCATTTTCGTGCTTTAGTTAGCGCCTCTGCAGAAGATGAATTAAATAATTCACAGTATCCTCAGAAGAAAACATGGAACTATTTTTCGGAAATTGTGTGTGCAGCTTTTGGCCTATACCTTGTTTGGGACAAGTGGAATCAAAAACCTCTAGGCAAGTTAGTATAAGCTATCCGTGGGCAATAAAAATAACCTGAAAAATTATTAACTGTACATTGCATTTTGCATTTGACCACTATACTAGACCAGAGCAGAGAGCACCCAAAATGTAAAATTGCAGAGAAACCTCAATCAAAATCAAATTCATTCCTGCAGTGAATGTTGTGGTGTTGACGGTGGAGGACTAAAATAATTTTTTGTCTTTGTTACCCTACAGGTGCAAAAGCCGTTGACAAAGATGACTTAATCAGCAATTCAAAGGTCCCAAATTTACCAACATTTAGCCAAAACAATGTGGCTGAACATTACGATGCTAAAACCAAGGTAAGCATCATGAAGTTTTATTTTATGTACTTTATATTACTAAAAGTAAAAGAACCTTGCGGTAGAAATATAATTCGACAAAATGAATCTTCATAGGTACTGCTTATAACTATAACATTCTTAACTATCTTACAATTAGCACACATAATGCCAAGCGTGTATCTACGTAAGGTCACCGGGCTTAAACCTCCCCTTTCACAAAAAAGTGTTATTTCGCAAATATTTGCTCATTACCCCCTCCCTTCCCATTCCAATCCTAGTTACTCCCTTGATAATACATACAGGTAGAAAAGAAAGGTAGATTGTAATATAAAGAACAAATTGAACAAAAGGCCAAAATATTAAATTAATCATTACAAAAAATTAAGTCTTGTAATACGTAATAAACTAAATAAACTATAACTTCTCTTGATTTTCCTGTAGATCTGGGTATCATTTAATCGAGGAGTATATGACATCACTAACTTTGTGAATAAACATCCAGGAGGGTCTAGAATCTTGATGGCCGCAGGGGGACGACTTGAACCGTTTTGGGAACTATACCCTGTTCATAAAACAAGGGATGTTTTAAAAGTTTTAGAAACTTATAGAATAGGTACGTTAATCAACTATAAAATGTCATTGCTAGACTAAACAGTACGCTTTTTTAAATTAAGTGATGAATTTTCAGTGATGTCCTAATTCATATTTTCGATAGCGGTTGCTGTCAATAAAATAATCGATGCAAAATACTGAACATATTGAGCACATAATAATAACATAATTTGTTAGGCAATTTGCGAGAAGAAGACGTCTTTGATAACAGTGAAAGCGGGGATGCGTTTTCAGGAGAACCTCTGAGACATCCAGCACTTTTAACACGATCACTAAAGCCTTTTAATGGGGAAACACCTCCAGTTTTGTTAAAAGAAAGTTTCTACACTCCAAAGTATGTAAATTAAAATTATTCAAAAATACCAATTGTTATCACGAATCATCACGATTGGTAAAAGGTTTAATGGAATTTTTAATTATCGATTTCCCACTTGCCAGTGAATTGTTTTATATCAGAAATCATTTACCGGTACCTGAAGTGGATTTAAAGTCCTATAGCATTGAAATTGAAGGATTGAATATACAAAACGAGAAAGTTTTAACTCTTCAAGACATCAAAAAATTGCCTAAAGTCGAAATTTCTGCTACCATTCAATGCGGAGGTAATAGAAGAACAGAAATGGGTAAGGTAAAACCCGTAGCAGGCCTGGGGTGGACTGGAGGCGCAATTGGTAACGCAAAATGGGGAGGTGCAAGTCTGAGAGATGTTCTGCTTTCAGCTGGATTCAAATTAGAAGACTACAAAACCCCAGAAAAATATCATATTCAAGTAAGTTGACATTGATCAACGATGAGGGGTCTTGGGGTTTTTTTGAACAATAGGAAAGTTCCCTTAAATATCGAGTAATTTTGTTGTTAGTTTGAAGGATTGGATAGTGATCCGTCTGGAGAATGCTACGGTGCTTCGATTCCTTTGTCTTACATTATCGATGGGAATTTCCAAGCAATTTTGGCTTACGAAATGAACGGAAAAACACTCCCTAGGGACCATGGTTTTCCTATCCGGATTATCCTCCCCGGAGTTGTAGGAGCGAGAAGTGTCAAATGGCTACGTAAGTATAAAAAATTTAACTATATTTACATATCTGTAAGATCATAGTAAACCTGAAAATACCTCTGCTTTTTGCACTTTGCTAATGTCGATGTTGAATATGTGTGAGAAGCAATGGCGTATCCTCCCCTATTTTGGAACTTACACTAGATATGATTTCAAAAAACAAGCAAAAAGTATAAAAATATTGACTCCAAAATAGCAAAAAATATTAAAAATTTCGCGCTGTGCAGAGAATTTAATGTGTTTTTGGTTCATTTTAGCCTTTTCCTCTAATTTTGCGAGCATTAAATTTGTAAGCTTAAAATGGTCGTGTAATCCCCCTAAATGGTAAACCTAGTTACGCCTGGGAAAAGCATGTGCGTTTAGTCCATACATTAGACATTTCCAGCAAAATGTCAACAAAATTAGATAATATTTATATTTTATATTGAATTTTTCCTGGAAATAGGTCGAATAATTATAAGCGACAAAGAGTCACAATCACCGTGGCAGCAACGGGATTACAAAGTATTCAGTCCTTCTGTCACAATGGACACTGTAGATTTTTCTACTGCTCCAGCTATACAAGATACTCCTGTGACAGCGTATGTCTGCTCACATTCTTCCGGTGAAAAGGTCAAAAAGGGACACGTTTCCTTAGAAGGTATTTTTTGTTATTTTGATTCCTCACTATCCCCATTTTAGCAAAAGATAAAAATTGTACATGTGGTATATAAATGTAATATCGTTATTATGTTCTTCCAAAAGGATATGCTTTCTCCGGAGGTGGTAGAAGGATTGTTCGAGTTGAAGTTTCAAAAGACAGGGGCACAACTTGGAAAGTAGTAAACATTATCAACAGTGATTCTGCGCTGGGAACGCGGAACTGGTCATGGGTACTATGGCAAGGAACAATAGAACTTGAAAAGGGGAGCAATGAAATATGGGTTAAAGCTGTTGACTCAGGCTATAACCAACAACCTGAAGATTATAAGGGAATGTGGAATTATAGGGGTTTACTTGCTACAGCGTATCATAAAATTATTCTTGATGCATTATAAAAGTATAATACTCATTTATTATTGATTTCATTTGAAACAGTGTCACAAAATAAACAGATCTGATTTTAATATAATACTTCTGGTTTGTACAAATATTTATAAACATGTGAACTACAGAGAAAATATTGCTGGTACTTTTTTATTTTAAATGCACATCATTTCCTAATCTTGTTTATTGAATTATCTACTAATTCAAACAGATATGACAGTTTTCCTGACCTACGTGCCAAATCGAACGCTAATTCATTGTTGGAATTACGAATACTTGCATCCACAAAGGGGCTTGTAAGAAGTAGAATCATACTTTCTCGAGCGGATCCATGGCTTGATGCTAGGTGTAATGCAGTTTGACCTTTCATAAAAATTTAAGAAAATAATATAAGCTTTGGCTATATACAGCATACAAAAACAAAGTGGATGCTGTGGATAGATGAGTAAAATTCAATATGATTATTATTAATGTAATGTTAATGTTGTTTGCAAACAGATATCTATAGATTCATGATTTTTAATACCGTAGCTCCACATTTACCTCCGTCAGTCTGGGCATTTACGTCAACATTGTTCTCCATCAAAACCCGAACACATTTAAAAGAATTCCAATTACAAGCTGAGTGCAAAGGTGTCAATCCATCCAGAGTTCGAGATCCAACATTTGCTCCCTTCAGTATCAAATATCGAGCAACATTTGGCTTTTCCGAATAACACTATATAATACAAAATATGAATGTATTATCATTTTTATATCATTGTCAAATGATGAAAAGATACATTTCATTTCCAAGACCCCTGCCTCACTGCCTCTTAGTGCCATTATTGTGAGTAGGTAAATTATCCTCGCGATCCTGCGATCCAGGATACAGGGAAATCGGCGAAGCCAAAAATTTCCTTGTTAAAGCACAGGCAAAAATAAAAATTTGCGAAAAACACTCGCAAATTTTTGCTAATGCATTTTGTGACCAAAAAATCGGGAAATTTTTCTAGGATACTTGGAAGAAAAAGCTTTTCCAGCAGCGTATATAGATAGCTAGGCAAGGCATGTAATTGAAAAGAATAAGATTTACAGCTCTGTGTAAAGATGAGTATCCATCTGTATCTTTGTAATCCACTAAATTTGGGTGTTTGTCCAGTAATTCCACAACGTCTTCCAGATTCCCTTCTTCTGCCGACTTTAGTAACATTTCTCCCGGTTCTTGGTCCTGATTCCCTCTAATGTCTCCTGTAGACGACATTCTTCTTACTTATATTTGTCTACACTGCATAACATTACCTATTAGTTGTTAGTAAACTTTACACTATAATACAAAACAGTAAACACTGCTTTCACGATTAACTTTACATGTTTTCATTTTAAATGACCGAGTTGACGAAACGAGTTAAATGTTTATTACTGCAACCATCCGTATCCAGAAATTGCCGACTTCTAAATCGAATTTGAGACAGCTGACCCGACATTGTAGGGCACGAAGGCACCCGATACCCGACAACGAAGAGACTCGATGACTCGATAGTCGATACCCGATACCCCGACAGTGCAGAGACAGTACACCCACCCACACCACGGAGGAGAACTGGAGCCAAAAATTACGCATATCCATTTTATCCGGATGTGGATGGATGCTAAGCTCAAAGTACTGGATTTTTAAACTCTGTCTGCTTGGTACTACTAAACTAGTGCGAAGAGAGCCAACTGTCGGGTCTCTTTGCTATCGGGTGTCGGGCTCCTTCGATTATTCCTAAATTATAAAAATGCCTCCATAAGCCTCCATACATTCAACGTATCACAGTACAGACTCAAACAAACTGATAGGTAGTTGACTGTTTTTTAGCCCTAAAGACTTAACAGTCTTATCTGAAAGTTTCAGCGGCTATGGCGCTGTGGCTTAGTTGGTTAAAGCGCCTGTCTAGTAAACAGGAGATCACGAGTTCGACTCTCGTCAGTGCCTGAGACTTTTTGCATATTTTTGCCATGTCCTTGTTTCATGAATGACATGAAAGATAAGGATGCATTATGCATATAAATCAAGATAGATACATAATATTATTATATACCTACATTTAGTAATTGCTTGAATCGCATCGAGGATTTCTAAAACTAATCAACAGTTTAGATTAGACAGATTAATCTTTAGAATTTAGATCGTTTTCGTCTATTTCCTTTGTGTCTTTTGAGCATGTAGGGGTTACTTTCCTTAAAACAATACAAGCAAAATTAATTGCTACAATGTATAATAATCTTTTACATTGCGCTTGTATAGCGATAATCGCATTAATTAATCGCATGAAATAACGTTTATTAGATTGCTTGATTCTGTGTCTAACGGAAATATTTTTATATTTACCTATATTATTTCTTAATCTTACGAAACTGATTTCAGAATTCAATCAGATACTGCTTGTCGTGCTTGTGCTTTTCATGAATTTAAGAATCTATAATAATAATGACATGATCCGTATTATGTTACGAAAAACGTAATAAATGTGTTTGTCATATAATATTGTCTTCCGCTAATTAACTACTTCTGTTTTCAGAAATTGACGTTGACGATAGGCCAGGCTTGTGAGAAAGCAATTGGAACGATTGTTTAATGTTTACCTAATTATTTTAGTTCATTAATATAGTTATAATATTAAGTTTATTGGTGACCGGGTTAACCTCGTATATCTTTATCTAGGCAATATCTAAATATGATCTAAATGCTTTTAGTTATATTCTCAGCTTTAAATATTTTATTAATAATTACTAATATCCTATCTTGTTAGGGTAATTTCCAAATTATGACGTGATTATTCAAGGTTGTAGGCAAGTGGTCAAAGTTCAATCAGGTCAAGTCTATTCATTCAGCCCTAAAAGCCTTTGCCTTTACGCTGTATGTACTATGAAATGATTCGTGTCTTTAACTGAATACAACCAATAATATTATGCTTTTATAATTAGCTACATATCGCACAATTAATATTGGTGTCGGTAGTAAATGCAGAAAATGCTCGAAATAGTCATAAAAAATTGTACATAGAATCTGCACATATTTTTCATGTTTACAATAACAATAATATATCCGAGTACATATATATTCGATATAATTTATTTCTATATTAATCGTTTACCGAAGATGATTTTTGACTTTGTTTAGGTATATATTATCATGTATATGCACAATTCTGGTTATTAATTACAACGTCCTAATTGTTTGGATGGATTGGGAGGTAAAACGCAACAAGACCTATAAGAAATATTGCAGTTAGAACTGTAAGAGATACAATGGCGCTTTGGGTAAATAACTGCTGTCCGAAATGGAAACAAATAAACCATAGAAATATAAGAATAATTCCCATAATGGATACAAAAAACATCCCTGGTTCTGGTCCTCTTGCCCGAGCCCCGCTGCCTCTTCCAGTTGCTTGACTGGAGCCCACAGGACCGTCTGTCGGAGATTGGCGAGTCACGATCAAGCAATGAACCACACAGTGATCAAATATTCCAGATTCTCTGAGTGTTCTTGTCTCGCCGTCTAAAACTCTTCCATTGAAAATCAGTCTCACCACTTTGTTTTCGGATATTTCGGTTGCGAAATGTCGCCTAAAGCCACGAAACAAATATATTAGGTACATAATAATTGTTACTGGTTGGCAAGTTGGCATAAAAGATAGCTTGCTTGTCTGTAAAATCTATAATAACTTTGAGAAAAGGCAGTAAAGGCAGGTACCTTTTAAAATCTGCAATAGTTTCACTGTACTGGGAAGTAACCTCCATTTGTGTATCGTTTAAGAATTTGATTATAAACCGAACATCTTC
The DNA here is from genome assembly GCA_019776165.1 of Pogonognathellus flavescens. Lineage (NCBI taxonomy): Eukaryota > Metazoa > Arthropoda > Collembola > Entomobryomorpha > Tomoceridae > Pogonognathellus > Pogonognathellus flavescens. The sequence goes on from JABASD010004680.1 coordinate 10,510, forward strand.
TGACTCGTTACCATTTACTGGGTTAATGCCACCTGTTGGTGTATCTTTACTCCGTGACATGTCCTTTCGATTATTTTCGTCCCCCTCTGGAACGTTTTCTTGACGATCTGAGTGATTTTGGTGACTCTCTACTGTTCTATGTCGTAACTGATTCGAATCCTCCTGATCTAGTTGGTGCATTCCTGGAAACAATAAATCCCTTTCTGCGCCAATATCAAGCTCGTCAGATTCCTCTTCAGTTTCGACAAGCGCTATTTCTTCTTCTGTGTGAACTTCAACCGCGAGCTGAGGTCCAAGATCATTACCATCGTCCCTGAATGTTGACGGAATATCAACACTATTCTCAATGAAATCAATATCCTGTAGCTCTGTAATGGAATTAGATGCAGTAGACGATTGACGACTACTGTTAATATTATGATCCTGACTTTGAGCAACTGATACGCGAATAGAAGATGTTTCTGATTCAGCAACAATTATTTCACCATTTGTTGCAGTAGGGGGTGTTGACCGAAAAGAGCCAGATGTTGACGCTACTGGTTGGAATTGTGTTTCAGTGCTTGCAGAAGAATTATGACTGGCAAGACCTCGAACACTGCTATTGTCGTTAAGAAGGTTGGAATTTGCATTACGATTTTGATTCTGATTGATATTTCGATTTGAAGAAGTTGTGTGGTGATACACGTTCACTCTGTGATAAACAATAAGATTGGGAGCCGTAAATCGTGCTCGCGCAATTGGTCGAATAGGCAATATTGGGGTTATAGTGGGGCGACGGAGTAATCCGAAAAATAGAGATGAAGGTTCTCTGTTTCCTCTTCCCAATGCACCCGCGTAACCTTCAGAGCGAGATCTTATATTTAGTTCGGAAATCGGAATTTGCTGATGCGGAAACCGACGAAATGCGCTTTCAACATGAGGTCCACTGCTTATAAGCCGAACATCTGACAACGTTTGTCTGTTTGGATTTCTACCATTTCCACTCCCTTGAATCTGTATTACATACGGAGGTCTGGGTGGTGGAGGGGTGTCTGGAATATTAGTTGATCTCCATGCAATCGCACATACAAGAAGGAATACCGACGCAAATATAAGCAACGGAAATGAAACATAAAACGTACCGTTTTCAATATAGTACAGTACAAAGTCTATTACATCACTCACTATTATAGCGAAACTCCACAAATCCAAAAGCATAATCTGACCTTGTATGTTATTGGTGTACAAAAAGTATTGATATTCAGTTTTTCAACATTATATACAGATGTAAAATATAGATGGAGATATTCTATTCACAATTCACTGTCGAAACTCCAAAGTTATTCAGTGTTTTCCGTTTGCTGTTTTTGGGTCATCAAAAGTTAGATAATAAACAGACGAACTTTCATATACCGACATCACTTTTATGTTTAGATTCCTCTCGTTACACGACATAATTGATCTCATTAATCTGATTCCAATTACTCATCCAGCGAACCTAATCATTTGAAACTTCGAACACTTATTTTTTGATGTACGATATCTGATTGATTCACTTTCAGTTTTGCTTGCAACAAACATTAAGTTAATAATTGACACTATCTGGGTAAAAGCGAAGCTAAATAATAACCGAATAATCCCGTTTGTAATTTCCTCAATCTTCCCTGTTCCGCAACACGAAAAGAAACAAACTGGTTCTAGTTGATTATTAATGTGATTGCGAGCTGTGTTCAATTTTGATTAGACTTCGATTCGACGGTAAACTATCTTTTGCATCCCTTTAAATACATAAAAAATACAATAAAATTAAGGGAATTAAGAAATGGTACTTTTGGTTTACTTTTTTAAATTGTGTGCTTTTTTGTCTATTACTACCTTTCCATCAGCCACCAGACAGTAGTAGGGTCAATTTTACCCTCCTCAATCAAAACTATTATTCAACACCAATGACAAAGATGCTTGATTGTGTCTAGTCGTTTCGCGAGTGTCCTGTTCCTGAGCCACTGTTGTCCCCTGTTTGCCTGTTCTCTTCTCTATTCAGCCAGCTTCCAGATGAATTTAATATTTTGATTAATCTGCAATAATAAGCAAATAGCAAAACAAAAAGGATTAGGTTATTTCATGTTCATTAATTTGTTATTTTGTTTATCATACGCCATAGGCGACTGTGCTGTAGGTATACATAAGATGCCTGGCATATGTATAAAAATTGTACTTCAAATAGTATAAGACGAAAGATAAATATAAATGCACAATCAACCATAAATTAAATTGTTTTTAATTCCGGCTGCAACACAATCAACAATGACAATTTATGATCTACACATTACACATTGAATATTAACAAATTACTAACCACTAACCTTCAACATTTACTAACAACAAATCAAATAAAACTAAAATAGCTTGTTGCTTATTTGTAGTCGAGCCGTAATTTACAAGTTAAACACCCTAACTTTAATCACTTTACATTTACAAGACAAAATTTTTTACGAAAGGAACGACAACACTCACTGCACTCACTTCAACACTCTCAATTTCAATAACAATGAAAGAGAAATAATCTATCATCGATGAAAAGCCTTCTGTTTCTGGTTGTTCGTCATAAAATTATATTTAGTTGTTACACTGGAATACTAGTTGGCTAATTATAGAATGTTATAATAATCATAACAAAATTTCAGCCTATAGTTCACTAAGCCTTTCAATACTTTCAATGTTTCAATTCAAACCTATAATTTATTATGCAAGTCTAATAAATAATGTGCTCACTTTTATATAAGTGCTATTAGTCTGTTAGAATGTTTTATATCAGCAGTGAGTGCAGACTCGACTGTAGAGTGTAGACAATCAGAGTGTGTAGAGATGAACATGAATTGAACATTCTAAAAAGAAATATTCGTTAATTACGTCATCAGCTAAGGGTAACTTCATAAATTATGGTGCTGTTGACATTATATTTATGCATGAGCAAGAGCATGAGTTAAAATAACCATTTAAGCATAATGTGTATTTTCTTAAGATCAGGTGTAAATCAAACTAATGCTAAAGAGATTTACTAACGTAAGTACGTTACTAGTTACTATTTGAGCAAATCAAATTGATTTGTTGATGAGATTTGCTGTGTATGCTCATCGTTTATTCATTATTCCATTCGATTGTATATTTACTCTATACAAGATACATAAAGAACAGCTTCCGGAGTACACAATAATTGTTGTTAATTATTGATTGAAGAACAGCTGTTAGATTTGCTGATAATTTTCCTTCCAAGCGTGATATCTAAATTTTTAAAGTGGTTTTGTTTCCGGTTTTTGCTATTCCTAAATTTAGAGGTTACTTTTTGTTGAAAAAAATCCTATAAAGATTAACATTTTTGTGTCACAGTGTATTCAATTTTGATCCCTGCACCCTGGGACTGAAAATGTTTTGACGATTGTCATAATTTCTAGCCTCACCAAACCAAATCAGCCATGCCTAAAAAACCAGGATTTATTTCAAGTGCAAATTTGGCTTTTCATATAAAGACCTATATATGATGACCTATGATTTGGCTTTTTTGAGGAACCTAACCTACGAATGAAGCCATGTTACGTGTCTTTAAATTCTATTTTTACATATCATAATTTATAAAATTATTAATATAAAATAAGAAGTGCTAGATTATATTTTACGCGTTACATACACCTTACGTCAACTTACGTGTTCCACATAATATAAGAAACATCCCTTGCGTGTGTTTTGCAAGTTCGGTATTAGATACATTTGCCTCAACAAATTTTGCCGACGATATTGAAGTAGAAGAGCCGAAGACAAATATTATATGCCGCTATCAAATTCTGACGAAAATATGGCGCTTTCCAACAATGAATAAGCCAACACCAGATGTTATACCATGCCAGGTCTTGACGTCTAACGTCGTCTATCTTGAATCTTGTCGTCTAACGTCGGCTATCTAGTCGTCTAACGTTGGCTATCTTGTCGTCTAACGTCGGCTATCCTGTCGTCTAACGTCGGCTATCCTGTCGTCTAACGTCGGCTATCTTGTCTAACGTCGGCTATCTTGTCTAACGTCGGCTATCCTGTCGTCAAACGTCGGCTATGTAGTCGTCTAACGTCGGCTATC
>JABASD010004681.1:0-14613 GCA_019776165.1 Pogonognathellus flavescens
TTTATTTATTTTACGTATTATCGGTGATGTACTTTCCTTGAAATAAATTTCAGCAATTGCTCCAACGTTATTTAGAATGTACGAGTAATCATCACCTTGAGACAACTGATCGAAATTCTTTGGAATTATTTCCGCAACTGGGATTGTGAGGAATGATACCAAATTGCTTTTTTAAGCCGTTCCAATGACAATTATTAAAATCATCCACAAGGCAGAAATAACCCACAGTTTCGGAGGGTAATTGAACGGTTGCTCCATTGAAGTTGCCATGTGCATCAAAAATGAAGTTGAGATCAGCTGTAACCCGGATTCAACTCTGGTGTGGTCCAGAAACAAAATCACCCAAGTTATTACCACGACAATTGTAAAGCTTCCTATTGTGATGACCCAAACGTCAATTTTAAACGGATACAGAAATGCTTCCCATTTGACCTCCAATTCAGGGTTGGCGGTTATAAATCGGATGTTGGAAAATCCAATCACACTGGCAAAATCCATTAAAGGGTACCAAACCTTCGTGTGCCCCGTTATCATCTCAATATCGTAGTCGCGGTACAGTAAATTACCTAAGGTCCCTGCCCAAGTCCCGTTGGGCAACTTTGACGTATATCCTTGATATTCCGGGTAAATATTCATAAACGCCGAAAAATTGAAATATTTTGCGGCTTCTACTATAATGTTGTAATTACTTCCGGAGCGTTTTTCTACACCCGCCTCAATTTGTTTTATTTGCACGTAAGGCAAAATTCTTGTACTTGATATTTTCAAACTCCTTCCACGAAGATTAATTCCTATTTTGGGGCGTCGTAAGAATTCGCTCATTTTTGGCAATGCAACTTTTACCATGTTTCCATTATTGTACACTGGAGGATCTAAAAACAGTTCGAGTTTTGGCAAAGAAATTCCCATTCGGGTTTTAAGCCCTTTCACTACGTTTTCAATCACCAATTTGGAAAGCGCAGTTTCTTCACTGATAAATATAAATTGGTCTTTTCTTTTGTTGCCATTTGTTTGGATTGATTGCAAAACTGGGGAAATTGAATCGTTGATCTTTATCCAAAATACGAAAATCATAGCATCCATCGAGGGATGAGTTCTATGGATATTTTTATTGCTGTAACCTCCAACAATTGATGGGTAGCGTCAGAGCAGGAATTGTGGAAAGTCATTGTTGTTATTATTGGTTAGTTTTTCTGAATCGTCTAAATGTAAACGGACTGTAAAAATTTTGTAGTGGTTTTCTTGAATTGCGTGTTCCAAAATTTGAAGAAATATTCTACTAAATTCTGTGTTACTTTTCCATATACTATTAATGTCGTCAGTTTTAGACAATGAATTGTATTGTTTCACGAAACTGAAGAAAACCAATATCAATAAATACTTCATGTCGTGCATAAATTTTGAATTAAATTAAACAGAGTAAAGTTAGCGAAAATTAAATTACATTGCATAATATTTTTAAACAATGATAACGGAAGACAATATTATAGCAACAATTACCTACTGCCACTATCTAGTTTTGTGAAGATTAAGTGTGAGCCAATTTTCGGTGCCAGGGAATGTGACTTTGGGGCCAGATAAATGAAACTAGTGCATTTCAATCAATAATTGGTAACAGTAACAGTGCCGTGAAAAATTATATTTTCCAATTAGGGCTTATCGTTGTTTTAGAGTGCTCTTTACAATATTTCATTAGATACGTTTTAAGCAGAATAGCTAACTAACTTAAGATGAATACCGTTTAACATTTTTAATGAATTAGATTATCTATCATCACAGGTAACTGATATGGAAATTTAATGTGAAGCAGCTTTACGTCTTTGTCTTTATGCTTTGATGGTGTATAAATTATATAGAATTAATTAATCCGCATCATTACGATTTCTTAGTGCATCAAACCTACCAGGTCGAAATCATTTTTTACCCTATTATGACCATTATCAAAAATTATCATCTAAAACAATAAACTTTAACTTTGTTTAGGTATATTACTTTAGAGCACTTAATTGTCTTTCGAAAAATAAAGGTAACTTGTATGCTACCATGTTGGCTCTAAGTAGTGATTAAAAATCAACCATACTTATATCTACGGTTCAATTATTTACAGGAAACATTAATTTTCTATTTAAGAAATAGTGGCAGCATGAGTAAAGTAGGTTAGAAATTGCTAAGTTTAAGTAAGACATCTTTTATGCCATCAGCCATTTCATTGCTAATGGATAATTTGTATCATAAATTATTGAACCGTAATATTTAATGTTTAACTGCATTTTTTATTCTGTAATGTCAAGCAGTGAAAAAATTTACCCACAGGTAATAAAATTCTTTATTAATATTTCATCATGAGGCTATTAAAATAGTGGAACTTAGCGAAACATTGCCAGCCTGATACATTATTTTATTATTAAAATGAAACATCAAGCAATAAAATTGACAAAATTATTTTATTTCATATGGTGGCAATATTTCGTTCATGGCAAATTGTGAAAATAATAAATATGTGATTTTTAAAACTAGGATTACAATAATTTTGACAATCTCTTGAAAATAATTGTTACCTACATTTTTAACAGTATAGTTAATCATTGTGTTCATGTGAAAACTGTTGAATGTGAGAAAATATTGATGCAGAAGTGTGAATTTTTATCAGGATATTTCTTTATCATTAAGATTCTTGATTGATATTTTACATAACTGAAATTTTGTTCATTTGCGCATATTTAGCTTGCTACAAAATGGAGCAATCATTCTTAAACAAAACTTTTTCATTTATCACAAGGTGATCCATTACACTTGCCACGATGACACAATGTCACATTGCCTAATGAAACAAAGTTAAATTGTTTTTAAACTTCGTTATTAATTATGGAAACAGAAAAAAAATAAATCGTTATTGTTGAACCTGGATTTTCGGGCCAGTGCGAGCATGTTAGGAATCCTGAATTATGATACGTGATATTATCGGTTCCACATACGGGGTCAATGGTTGTTGCGGGCTTACATATGCATTGGTCTGCTGCGAAAAATTTAAAGCAACTAAGAAATATACTCCTAAACAAATTGTACATGTTTTCATCATAATATTAAATTACTCGTTCGACAGAGATAATTGTATGAAACGGTTGCTTGTGACTGAATAAGTAATAAATTATGCCACAATGATAATGGCATTATACCAAATAAGTTTGATTATATTTATATGAGTTTGGTAAATGCGTCAAACGGATAGAATGATCAATCTTCGACAATCGGATAATAAATATTTATTATGCATCCATTTTTATTTAGGTAACTAAATTATGTAATGTATTGTATAGTATGTAATAGTCAACTGTTTATTGCTAAATGAAATCTATTCTTGTATTCATTTAATTTTAACCTACATAAAAATGGAATGTCTTTGTAGGAATTTAATTTTGCAATCTATGTTATTCGTTATTATATTGTACCTATTATATGCCAACCATATAAAATCACTTAGACGGAGTTTACAGCGTAAAGTCAACCAACAAAATAATTTTGATATGCATTGTTACGCTTTTGATTTTATATGACAACATATGAATGACAATTAAAATGTAATGTTAACTGCGATATTCAATTCTTCACATTAACAATTTATACACAGTCAATTGAAGGACTCTTTTGTCTATTTAATATAATGGTTAGATGCCTTACTACATTTCCACTTCTGCATTAAATACTAATTTTAATTAAACAGAAAGTGAACGCATTTGCGTACTTTTTGCATAGTTAGCAGATTATATACAACAATTGGTTCAATTAAATACAAGGTTTTGTATTTTGAGAGACGGTATCGTTTTATTTTATTGCCTTCAGTTTTTTTATTTATTGCACTTTCATAAGGATCGTTTCCCCATCATATGCTATTAAGAAAATGAACCAGCAAATGTATCCCTAATATGTTCTGATCCACATTTCTTCTTTTAATTGCATTTCAAAATTACGCAAAATTGCTGTTAATAAATTATTGCATTTAACATACTCTAAATCAATGTGATATTACTTGTAGGCTCAAATGTAACTATACACTCTAAAAAAATATGAGTAAAACAAGCACAACTTTGAGCAAATTGTACTCAATTCTTGTGGCAAAAAAAACCCGTCCGAAGTGTTGAGTAATAGCTACTCAACCCGGTTGTGCAAAGCATTTTACTCAACAGTTGAACAGTAAGTTGAGACGAGCAAAAAATAAATGGGTAGGATTCGAATTCAGGACTTGGAGTCCGTTGAGCACTTGCTTGAAGGTACCGAAGTCTGAGTCTTAAATGCCTGAGCCATCCTGTCACACTGCGGTGTTGTCTGTTACAGAACTATAGTTAAACAGTGCTGGGGAAACTCTGACTGCAAGCTACTTATGAAAAATTTATTGTACGGAGCCTCACTCGCCCACTCAACGTTGCGCAAACTTTCCACAACAAATGTGTATTGATTGTGCAACTCTGAGTACTTTTTAATCAACAATTGATGAATGGTAAAAATGACCAATACTGCGGTAATTTATACACAACATTGTGCTAAAGAGGTTTTACCAAACCTGGTTGTGTAAAATTTACTCCAAATGAAGTATTCGTTTTACACAACCTTGAGTAAAATCCATTTTACTCATCTGGTTGTGCACTTTATTTTTTAGTGTGTAGACAATCCTAAAACACCCGTATATAGTGCATTGGTTTTACAAAGAATTAATTCAGAAAATGTTTAACCGGATAATTACAAAATGCACAAAATTCTGGAAATTCAAGTGATAAAATCATTACAGCTTTCAAATGATAAGTCGATTTTGATTTTAAACAGGCACATTAGTATTAGTAAAACGATAAAATCATGTGAATGCATGGAACAAATTATTCCATGAAAAACGTCGTCTTCACTGTCGTAACTGTTATTGTTATGAAACTCAGTATCATAGTCAACCCACTATTCTACCAGTCCTCCTCCCCATCTTCAAATTCCTCAAACCAATGTAGCCAATTTATATTCTCTTCTTCTTCCACTTCCTCATCTTCAAAATTATCATCATCGGAAGCAATTACTTGGAAATTATTGTGTACACTTTGTTCTACATCATCCGAATTCCAAAAGCCTTTCATTGCTGTCTTCATATCCAACGCAGATTGAATTGTGAAAAATTCTTCGGATGTTATGGCTCTACCACGTCTACGACTGAATTCGTAATACGGTGATTCCTTGTCAACCAAAGAGGAAAATGGGCTGTTGCTGAAATCGGAAGTTTGCATTGGTCGTTTGAATTGAATATAAATCTTTTGCATTCGTTGATTGCTCCTGAGGAAATTTAAGAACGCATCGTGGTTATACAAACCTTTCAACTGTAAAACTAAAACTTTTGGTCGGATTCTATCAAACTTCAAATCTTGTAAGCAATGCATCGACACATAAGGCAAAATCAGAAGATCTAAGTCAAAATGTTCGTCAGCTGCATTAAAGAGGCGGAAGTAGCCAGAATCAGCTTTAATTTTTAATCTCTTCACACTTCTCGGTAGCCAACTAATGTCTACAGCGTTACAGCCTACGATTTCTAAGTCGGTCAGATTATGACAGTTGTCGAAGCACGAAATTAAATTGAATTCGTTTCCCTTTCGGAAGCTCAAATATTTTAATTTGGGCAATTGAAAAGGTTCACTGGTGTCAATGACTGTCCAGTTCTTTGCACATATAGCAAGTTTTTCCACTGAAGGGGGAATTGCTGATAACTTAAGGGCTGCATCTTCAAAAAATAATTGCTTTATCGCCATGTGTGTTTTGTCAGAGAACGGGTGACGAACAGTCAATTTTAGGTATTCCCCTGATGACTTCGATGTTTGCCCATTTACAAACTGAATGTTTGAGAATGTAATTCTTTCCGCGTTGAAGGTGTCGTGTGCCCAATCGAATATTTGAGTCTGAGTGCGGCTACCAATTATATTCACATCCTTTGTTTTGCTAAAGTCTAGCCTCTCGCCGATCGCCCTGCAGAGAGCATAAAAGGGTCGTCTACATACACGATGTGGATTTTGAAAAACAAAAATGCAATTTTCTTGGAAAATATGAACATTTCAGAAAAAGTATTTTTTGCAGTATGTAGCACTCATTAGTGGGTATTCAAAAATGTATGCTACACTTACCTATCTTTCCCCTTCATGGGGTAAAATTCCCATCTAAAGTCCAAACTGGTTCGAATTTTTTAAAAATTCAGTGATAATACAATGAGTACGATTTTATTTTTAAAAAATACTAGAGACAAATTGCAAAGTGGACTTTTTTGAATTTTACTAAATTTCGAATTTTAAGTCCGCCAAAATTTAAATTACAAAATTAATAGTGATAAATTTCTTTCATTTTTTGAAAATGCTGTAATGATGCTATCAAAATGATTATATTTTTTAAAAATACTAGGAACATTATGAAAACTGTGGAAAAAAATTCACGATGAATTTCAAATTTTAAGAGCACCAAAATTTAAATTCAAACTAAAGTCATATAATACAAATTTTTTGGCTGCTATTTTGGGGGTTAGGGGGGTTGTAGGAAAAGAATGGCAAAGGGAAAAGTTGTTCCCTTTGACCTCAGCTATAACATGGTGGAGTCAAACCGTGGGGTCATAAGGTCACCCAGGTCAACATAATATAAGAAAAAATAACTACATTACATGTGTTGGACTTGAAATTTTTGAATTTAAATTTGGCTTACTTAAAATTCGAAATTTAGTAAAATTCAAAAATGTCCACTTTGCAATTTGTCGCTAGTATTTAAAAAAAAATCATACTCATTGTATTATTACTGAATTTTTAAAAAAATCGAACCAGTTTGGACGTTAGATGGGAATTTTACCCCATGAAGGGGAAAGACAGGTATTCCATGTATACATTTTTGAATAGCTACTAGTGTGTACTATAAACTGCAAAAGACACCTTTTCTGAAATGTTCATATTTTTCAAGAAAATTGCATTTTTGATTTTTCAAAATCCACGTCGTGTATGTAGACGGCCCTTTTGCGTGGAAATTCAAACAGAAAAGTAAAGCTCTACTGTACAAGTCAGTATATCAAGACAGTAGAGCTTCTCGTAAAGCTACTAAAGTCCACGTAGTTATTCAGCAGCATTTCCTCTAGACGATTACCGCCAATATTAAATTGTACGTTGTCAAAGTAAACTTTAACTGGAACGATTCTTGTGTACACATTGTCAGCGTCTACGATGATGTTACTCAAATGGACAATTTTAATAGAATGCAATTTACTCCATGGAATCATCATATCAGTTGATGGGTCTCGGAAAGTATACCCTGTTCCTAGTATATGCAATTCCGAAAGATTGTCACTGTACGATATGCATAAGCGTATTCCTTCTGTTGGGTTTATATTCAGATTTGTCACGATTGTTCCAAATTTTGAAAAAAAATCTTTTAACTCATAGACTGGAAAATGTGTTCCAAATTTGAAGGCAGTGAAGTTTAAATCTGGTAGAGAAGAGAACTTAGAAACATTAATGAAATGCAACGGTCCAAACGACCGGTTGAAGAGAATCCTTGAACGCTTTCTCAGAAACGACTCTGCGACAGAATTCCATGTTCGGCATACAATCCGGAAACTTTTTATGTCCTTCAGAGATAAAAATTCGAGCGTATTACTCAGAAATCTATAAAATGAAAAATAAATTCAACATTATTCTATTGGGTTAGCTATTAAACATATTCTTTCATCATATTATTTTAGGAAAATAATGATTAGCTAACAATAAGATTAGCAATGTTTATTTTTTATTAAATTGGAAATAAAGAACTGAAATAGTAATCAAATAAATTGTACAAACCGTGTGGTTGCTTAGCACTTTTGCTAATTATATTCTCACTCGAATCAAGATTAGCACAAGTATTGTCAATATTGGAGTGAATATCTTCCTGGGGTTGGAGCATTGCCAGCAAGGTTTCGTCGCTTTCCGGATTCAAAGACACCATTAGTTGAAAAACTGACGCCTGCTCCTGCACTTCTATCTAACAATTGTGAAATACAACTACTGTTTTATGGCTTCAAATTGTTTGTCCAATTATACATCATGATATTACTTACGCATTTCAGACGATGACTTTCAATCTTAGTCTTAATGTTTTCTCTTTTCGCGATCAGCTTTTCAAGCAACACTTGTTCCAGATTAATTTCATCATATTTTGACATAATATGGGAATCAGCTACCTTTTTCCAATCTTCACAAACCTTCTTGCAATTCTTAAGGTCGGGGTACTTTAAAAACGAAAAAATTCTGTCCAAAATCTAATCAAAGTATAAGTACATTTTATATGATATGAGTACCGTAATTTCATATTTTTTGACAATTATAACAATATCATTTTGTAGGCACATACCTTGGGATTTTGTAATGGATGGATCCTGCTTCTAAATACCTGCAAGATGTTTTTGAATGTTGTTGACTTTTTGGTAGTAATTATGGAGTAAATTGCTGCTCGTACATCCACAACTTCTTTTGTGAACACCTGTGTATTCATTTATATATATATGTCGTAGTCCAAGTGACCCCACACGCCAAAAGTACCCACTGCGTTCAAACGGCGTAAGCCATTTGAGCGCGGTCAAACGGCTAGGCCATTTGACCCCACACTTTAGAATTAAGCAGTTATTCGGGCTGTATATTAAAATTTACCGAAATTGAAAATTAATACGTCACTGCAAACTAACCAAACTTATTAAATATGATATTGAGCCTATACTATTTTAAATCTTCATACCTTTCTAATTTCAAAACGGAAAAAGAAGAATGAATCTCTGGGTGTGTTTAAATTGGATAAAAATATATCACGATGATGCAGATAAATGAACTTCATTAAAGTGCGCAATTAACAGTTAGTTTACTGTGAAGTATTAATTCCCCATTTCAATCAATTTTAACATACAGTCCGAATAACTGCCTAATTCTAATATGTGGGGTCAAATGGCCTAGCCGTTTGACCGCGCTCAAATGGCTTACAAAAAAGGCTTACACTGGCTTACAAAAAATTTAAAAAAGTGAAAATGTTTAAGGCTTACAATTTTACGGCACTGGATGTCAGTGAGAAGTTCATTGTCAAACAAACACTGCACAATGTTGTCAACTTCAAGAAATGTTTCATCAGGGCAATTTTCACAATCACAGGGTATTGAGAATGGATAGCTAATATATTCCATTTTTAATACTTTGACCACTGCACTGGGAATTCTTAAATTATTGCATTTTATTTAATGACGAGTTGAATGTTGTAGGCAACAGCTGACATTCAGAGGCAGAGGCAGACTGAAAAATACAAATGGATAAATATTTCAACCGGTTAATAAAGTTTTAAACATTTTAACAATCTACATTGACTTACAAAAATATCCTTTTTCACTTACTGCTAATATCAACCAAATTACCAACAACAAATTACAGAAATTGATAATAATAATATTAATGCTCCAATGAACTGTCGGTTTTGTCGTTTTGTGAATGGAATGCGAATGGAACGATGATTATTCGTCGTCATAAAAAATGATCCTAACCTACTATTTGAGATTAGCGTGGATTTCGGTGATTGAAACAAGTAAGCACAAGAAGTGTTTTGAGATACTTCACGCTTGTACAGGGTCTCTATCATATGTAGGCTCACACTTTGGCTATGAAAAACTCATGAGGTACTGAAGCTATTTGAACAGGGTGAATATTTTCAGAAACACAGTGAGATTTACCGTTTTATCGACAAGGATTGATACAAATCGGGAATCACCTCAGGGAGTAAGAAGCCATGGCGCAAAAGTTTTGAACAACGCTTGAAGATCTGCCCGATATCTTCATGTTATGGTAATTTGTGGTCAACAAATTTTTTTCTAAACAGTAATGAGACATTAGTCACATTAGGCTTATGTGAAATTGCTTTCTAGACAAATGCTGAAAATTTTGACCACAAATTAAATTACCATAACATGAAGATATCGGGACTTCAAGCGTTTTTCACAACTTTTGCGCCACCGCTTCTTACCTCCAGTGGTGATTCCCGATATGCAGCATTCTTTGTTGATAAACGTTAAATCAAATCGCATTGACTTTCTGAAAATGTTCACCCTGCTCAAATAGCTTCAGTACTTCGTGGTTAAATTGTGAGCCGATATATACTAAAGACGCTGTATACGGCATGGCTGAAGTCCCACATTATCATTTTCAATTTCAATCCTTCGTCAGAGAGAAACAGCATTGTGATTTCGATGTGCTTTCTACAGCGTAAATGAGCGAAAAAAATTCTTTTTATAGAAATGAATTCAAGGGCGTAGCCATGCGTGATTTCTCTTTGGAGGAAGCACTCTGTGAGTTCAGTGCAAAATAATTAATTATTGCAATGATTTTATACAATCAATAAAGAAAACATTAATTATACTTCATGGAATCGTGCGCTTGATTGACAATAGCATGCAAAGCAGCAAAACAATATTATATGTCAGACCACGAAATTCAATTATTCAGAGCATGAAATTCAATTATTCAGAACATGAAAATCAGAATTATCTTCCCTATTATTAGCAAAGGGCGGATAGGTAGGATATGCTAACTCTTTGGAGAGTCTTCGTAGAGGTCTCATAACAAGGATCTCCACGAATCAGACCATTAGAAGACCAAAAATGCAGTCCTATTTTGTCCTATTTTTCCATGAGTCGGTCCTAATCCTAGAATCGATCCTATTTGACAAAAATTATCCTATTTCGTCCTATTTTGTATATATTTGGGCGTTTTTGCACGAAAAATTTACATTTTTGTCCTATTTCGTCCTATTTTATATATTTATTCATTTTTGCACCAAAACTTTACACTTACGCTGAAAAACTAAAAATATTAGAATATACAATTTACTCAAATGTAGCAAAATACATTTTTGAAACGATCGTCCCTTAATTTGAAGCAATGCTACTACAATTTTAATTTTGAAGAATAAGATACAGTAATATCTCCTTATACTGATACCAAAATGAAAGAAACGTCAATTTTGCTTTAACTGTAACAATTTTACCACATTTTTAGCACGCTGTAAGTTAGTATTTAAGGTCCTATTTTACGTCCTATTTTGCCGTTTTTTAGGTCCTAAATCCTATCCTATTTCACAAAACCGAAATCCTACCTATCCGCCCTTTGATTATTAGGTTCGATGTGATTATCTCAAATAGTGATTCTCCAGTTATGATACCTACTATACATACAGTCGGACAGACATTAATAATATGCTACCTTGAAACATTTTATATTTAGCTACCTTTGTTTATAATGTATTATTTGTAATTTAATTCTGATTATAATAAAAGATCCAGACACATTATTTAAGTATAACAATGTAATTTAAAGGGTGGATTTTAGTTGGTCAGTTAAATTTTATTACATAACTATAATATTACAATCAGAATTCGTAATTAGTTCATTCACATTTGGCAAAACTAATACATTTAATTACTGACACTGGTTGCATATAAAACGAGAACCATGAATTAGAAAAGTGTAACTTGAAACGAAGATCAATATTTGTACCAACTGAAATTAATGTTCAATATTATCATTGCTGTTCTATTACAGGGAAACTTTCAATCGCCCACAGTCCATAGCCATAGTTTAAAGGTTTTACAATTAATTGATTCAGAAAATTTCTAACGGAATAATATACAAAATACACAAAATTTAACAAAAAATCCTATAAAATCATTGCACCTATAAAATTATAAGGCGATTGTAATTTGACAAACATAGTCAACACTGACCGCTGTACTCGCCACCTTCATCTTTAAACTCCCCCTACCAATCTTTATCCTCCTCTTCCTCCAACTCGTCCTCATCTTGAAGCTCTCCATTCTCGTCTTCTTCATCTTCATTCTCCTCCTGTTCATCTTCAAAATCATCATCATCTAAAACATCACTGGCATCATCTACTTGGAAATTAATATGAAATCCTCCGTCATGTATTCCTTGATGTTCCACCTCGTCCGAATTGCAAACGCTTTTCATTGCTGTCTCAATATCCAAAGAAGATTGGATTGTAAAAAATTCTTCGGGTGTTATGCCTCTACCAGTTCCATTTCTGAATTCGTAATACGGTGATTCCTTGTCAACCAGATGGAAAAGTTGGCTTTCCTTGAAAACCGATGACTGCATTGGTCGTCTAAACTCAACATAAACCTGTTCCATTCGTTGATTTCTCCGGAGGAAATCTAAGAACGGTTGCTCGTCATAACAAAATATACCTTGCAGCAATTGTAAAACTAAAACTTTTGGTCGGATTGTATCAAACTTCAAGTTTTTTAAGTGATGCATCGACATGGAACACAAAATCAGAAGATCCAAGTTAAACTCGTCTTCTGTAGGACCAAGGAGGAAAATATTGCGAGAATAATCAGATTTCACTTTTAATCTCTTGACACTTCTCGGCAGCCAACGCGTCTCTACAACGTTACAGTCTACGATTTCCAAGTCAGTTAAATTATGACAGTTATCCAAGTGAAAAGTTAGGTTGAATTCACCGATCTTTCGAAAACTCAAGTATTTTAAGTTTGGCAAGTGTAAGGGTTGACTGATGACAATGCTAATAAAATTTATTATAGCAAGTTTTTCAACTGAAGGAGGAAGAGCTGATAACTTGTAGGAGCCATCTTCAAAAATTACTTGCTTTACCTCCATGTAGGTTTTCTCAGACAATGGATGATCACCATTTAATTTTAGGTACTCCACTGAAGATTTCGAAATCATTGCATTTCTAAACTGAATCTTTGAGAGTTCAACTCTTTCTGCGTTGAAGGTGTCCTTCGCCCAATCGAATATTTGACGCTGATGGCGGCTACCAATTATTTTCACATCCTTTGCTTTGCTAAAGTCCATGAAATTATTCAACAGCATTTCCCCTGGACGATTGCCGTCAATATTAAAGTGTACGTTGTCAAAGTGGACTTCCACTGGAATGATTCTTGTGTACCCCTCGTTAGCGTCTATGATAATGTCACTCAAACGGAGGATTTTAATGGAATGCAGTTTATTCCACGGTATCATCATATCATTTGAACCCACATGGTGAGGAAACTGTCTCCCCAGTAAATGCAATTCTGATAGATTGGCAGTGTACGATAAGCATAAATCCATTCCTTTTCTGGGGTTCATATTCAGACTTGTCACCACGGCTCCAAATTTTGAAAAAAATTCTGTTAACTCATCGAGTGCACAATTTCTTCCAAATTTGAAGGCAGTGAAGTTTAAATCTGGTAGAGAAGAGAACTTAGAAACATTAATGAAATTCAACGGTCCAAACGATCGGTTGAAGAGAATCCTTGAACGTTTTCTCAGAAACGGCTCTGCGACAGAATTCCATGTTCGACATACAGCCCGAAACATTTTTATGTCTGTTAGAGATAAAAACTGGAGCGTATTACTCAGAACCTATAAAATGGAAAAAATCAAAATTATTTCCATAAGCTCAAAAATTTAACGTCCCATTTTTCATGTAATAGAAAAATGATTAGAAATGTTTATAAAGTCATGGAACGAAGTGAAAACACTTAATAGGTTTGTTAGTCTGTCTGTCAGTCCGTGAACGCACACAAAAGTTGTGCGCAAAAATTCACCATGAAGGAGAGGTCACGGAAAAAACTGAGAAAGGACGAAGTTGTTCCTCTGGACCTCAGCTACTATATGGTCAAAACATTGGGTCATAAGGTCACCCCAAGGTCAAGCAATAAAAAATTCACCCAAAATGATAAACAAGGTTTGCAAGTTATTAAAAATTTGTCGCATATCACCCAAGTTATTGAAAGTTTGTCCCATTTCACCCCAAAGCATCCAAATTATGTCTAACAACACTACTGGTTTCCCAAAAATGTCAATGACGTCACCGCTAAATGTGTCTCACAGTACCCAAAGTTGCCCATGCTCCATCACTTTACTATATGCTATATATTATTACATAAATACATAAACAAGTGTGAAATAATGATAAAATATATTGTACCAACCGTTGGGTTGCTTAAAACTTTAGCTATTATATCCACACTCGGATCAAGAGTAGAACAAGGTTCGTCAGTTGAGGTAATGTCAATATTAGTTTGAAAATCTTCCTTGGTTTGAAGCATTCCCACCAGAGTTTCATCGCTTTCCGGATTTAATGACATCATTAGTTGAAACACCGCCGCCTGCTTTTCTCTCTACCAATTTTGAAATAAAACTACCGTTTTACGGCTTTAAACTGTTTCAGTTTATAAATCATGATATTACTTACGGATTTGCGAGTGTTGCATTCACGTTTGGTTTTAATGATTTTTCTTTTAGCGATCAGTTTGCCAAGCAGCAATTGTTCCCGCTTAATTTCATCATATTTTGACACAAGAAGGGAATCAGCGACCTCTTTCCAATCTTCACAAACCCTCTTGCATTTCTCAAGGTCGCGGTACTTCAAGAACGAAAAAAATGTTTCCAAAATCTAATCAAAGTATAAGTACCTTTTATATGAGTACCGTAATTTCATATTATTTGACAATTATGACCAATGTAATTCAACGTTATGGCAACCTTTATCTTCTACATAGGTAGGACGGATAACAAGTTTCGGTCA
>JABASD010004682.1:0-14613 GCA_019776165.1 Pogonognathellus flavescens
CAAAGGTCATGATGGAGTTGACCGATTGACCCCATCGTCGAACTTAACTCGGCCAGGACCTCAATAGTACATATAGCAAATTTGAAGTTAAAAGCTCAAACCGTTCTTGAGTTATCGTGCATACTGACAGACGGACAGACGGACACACAGACAGGGCAAAATCATATAGGGGGTGCAGAACAACTTTGCAAAAAGAAATCATGGTTTTGAGGCCTTTCTATTGTTTCGAATTCTTATTATACTTTGCAATCAGAGAATGAGGCCGGTTTCTCATGCAAAGTTGTTCTGAACCCCCGTTGTTCAAGTGAATTAATATTGCGTATACTATCCGCTACATCAATACTTCTAATTGTAAGTCCTGGTGCTTGTACAAAGACACTTCAATGTTTCAGAACTTAGAGTTAGCTTTCGCAAGGGCCACTAGAATATTTGCACCAAGTTTGAAGCCATTAGCTCAAACCGTTCTTATCGTGAATACAAACGGACACAGGGACAGAGTGTAATCATATACATAACTAAGTTGTTTAATAATTGCACGGAAGTAAGATTATAATATCATAAACTAAATGTTTTTTTTTATTTCATAAAAAAGAAATGTTTTGATGTTATTAAGGCTGCATTAACGGAATTTAAGCTGAAAGATACCATTAGCACAACTTGACCAATTTCTTTACGGTTACAGCAGCTTCCAAAAATTTTGGAATAACATTTAAGATGTAGATTTTAAAACTGATTTTTATATTTAAATAAAATATGCTTAGTAAATTTATTTTTGAATCTTGTAACATCACTCGAGCTAAATTAGTCAATAGGATTTCAGTAACTAGTTTTTATGATTTATTCTTTAAATCCATCAATTTATTAGCATACTACTAAAAAAGATTGCAAATACTTGATTCTATATTTACTCCAAAATTGATTACAAAATTAATAAAATCTAAATGACCTTTTTAAAAGACAGTACAAAAGATAACTCCAAAGACAACCTTAATGTACTTTTCCTGAACCTTTCAATATGCAATATATATCGTTATCAATTAGATATTACTCGTCAGCAAAAATCATTCAACGTTTTTTAATGTTTCTATTTGAATATTCATACAACTAACATATTAGGTAGTTATAATAGCAATTTTCTCGTCTGCATTCCTATCAAACTGCCTACAAATTCTTTCAATTTGCGACTAAAACATATTAAGTAAGTGCTTTTATAGATAGTTATCTATAGATGCATCTTACAAGATGTCCATGTAGTTGTTAAAAATAAGAACTCTTTTAGGAAGAAAAGTGAAAATGTTATCTGGAACAAGGTACATCAAGATCTATTTAAGGCAGTGTGATGCATCCAGCTCTTCGAACTTGTGATCATAAAAGGTGAGAACTTGAAAATTGAATTTGGAAAGGTTTTTGGATAGTCATTCACTGCGTGTCATCAATTTCTGGGGCGGATGTAGATATTGTAGCATCGTGTCGGAAATGGTTTTTGGGGTTAGGTTTTTCTTTGAGATATTCGGTTATTATTACATTGCATAAAAGCTGTAAATGTAGAAGTGTCAGCCTGGGGAAGAATAAAATGTACAAGGTTTAGGTACTAGTTTGATTTTATGCAGTAGTGAAAGAAAATACCTCTTGTAAGTGATTACACGGTGGATTTGTACTGTGGATATAATTAGAGAGGCAGACAAGAGTGAAAACAATTTTTCCTCCAAGCCTCCCGTTCAATAGCTATCATAGAACGTAGCCTGAAAGAGGTTTAACAAGAAAAAAACGGCAGATGAAGCAAATAAAGTTCAAGACAATACAATGTGTTCAGAAAGGTACGAGCGTAGAAAATTGCATTATTATAAAATTAAATGATCCATTAAAGCAGTTGCCACTTGCCGTGAAAATTTCTATCGACTATATAGACGCCCTGACTATAGGAAAGCGAGAGTCTGGACAAAGTTAAAGAAAAGAAGAAGTCGAGAGAAAGTCGGCTAAGAAAAAGAAGTCTGTATAGAAGAAGTAGCTGGAAGCAGGTTTAAACTCTTGGATGTCTTGTGCTGTGAGTGTCTGTGTGTGTCTGTGTGCACAGAGTTGTTGTAATCCGCTGTTGAGTGTGGGCTGTTGGCTCTCTTTTGAGTAAAAGAAAGGAAGCTGCAGTTGCATCACTTTAGCCATCGACAAGCCAACAGAAGACAAACGAAGCCAAGTAAAGTAATGTAAAGTAAAGTGAACTAAAGTCATCCTCATAGTTTTGAATGTGTTGAGAGGAAAGGAAGAAAGAGAGAGGAGTTATCTTTTATTCAGCCCATAAAATGGGACATAAATTCCATTCAATTTCTAGTATTTTTCGCCTCTTGTGTCGATTGATCAAACAGATAAAAGGAGAATAGGATGTGGATGGGTGTGATGGGATGTTATGCGATGTGCGTGGAGATAGAGCCAATATACCGCAGTAAGAACATAAGCAGACAAGTACTGCTACAACTACAAGTACAAAGTACTGGCCAAGTCTATAAGGTCTTTTTGTAGTGCTTGTTCTCTCACTGTTACACTTGTAAGTGCAAACGCCACTACCCCACACACTCTCCCTGCCACACCACTTCTCCAGCAGCACTTACTCACAAAAACTCAAAATACAGTCAACTTTTAAGGGGAACACTTCGTCAGCCAAATTCTTCCGTTAGGAACTGAATACATCGACAGAGGAGGGACAGAGACACAGGCAGAGCACATTAGAGAAGGGAGACATTTCGGAGCGGGAGAGTTGTAGAAGTGCTGGGTGGGTTGAGACGTTCTGTCGTCGTCGTCGTCATCGTCGGAATGAACCCGGCCAACATTTCTGTGAAAAAAGCTTGTAAGTAATGCAAAGTAATGGGTTGTAATGCCGGTGTATTTGTATGTAATACAATGTGATATAACGTAACGTAATGTAATGCGGGGAAGTGACAGACAAACAGCTAGTGCTAACATTTCGAATTTCTTGTCTAGTCTTTTCTTCCGTCCTTTTACTTTTATACTTTCACCTATCAACCAACAAAATCTACTCACTTACTTTACGTTACTTTGAGTTTTACTTTTTGTTTGACAAAAAACTTGTTCGATGTCTTATCTCCTTCCATCTATATGTGTCTTAGATGTACTCTGCCTCTCGTGAACCTACGTTCCCCACAGATATTCCCTATATGTATATATGCTCCTACTTGCATATACAGATCACTAATATTATATCAGCACAATGTAAGTGAGTGAGTGAGTGAGTGAGCACTAAGGGCATAGAGAGTAGCAAAAAATAAAATATAATAAAACCATTGCATGACACTAATACAGCTACACTTTCGCGCACTGCAGGCTCTACAAATATATAGCGAAAACATTTTTCTTTTCGTACAAAATATAAATGCATAGTTCAAGCTTATATTATTATTATGTGCCTACTATAGCTAGGAACTCAACTGCACAGTTAGTTTTGTAGCAGTGCTACATTATTGCAAGTGCACAGAAAGTCGAGGAATGGTATATAGTGCTGTATTTTCTAGCATAGAACTTATACACAGACACTTTTTGAACCATATTTGTTTTGCAGTAAAATGGAGAGTGAAAAAAAAGAAGAATGAATGGAAAGAAGTAGTAGGAGAAAAATTTTGTGGTTCTATTCATTTTTGTTGGATACGTTTGTCTTGTCTAGACAGAGTTAAGTTGGGTGAACAAAGCAGAAAAGCATTACATCAGTGTCAGTCACTAGGGTTTCTCACGACTCTATTTGTTAAATATGGACTGCTTCTGCAGCAGCTACTGAAACTATTGTAGCTTTACTGTTAGTCTGTTGAAAGGATTCTTCTAGTACTGGCAGAGTCCAGTTGAATTATACTTTCATCTCCTCATGATGGGGATTCTCTTGTATTTGTACTGCTTAGTGCCTATTATTACAACTTCCCAACCCTTCCAAGTGGGTTTTCTCCTTTCCACAATCATTTCATTTCCTTAGAAATAATAATATTCCTATCATGTGGCTTTTGGTTTACAAGAGACTTCCTAGCAGAAATTGTGGACGAAACTACTAGGGAAGTGTGCACACTGCACAGTATGCCATGTAGAACCAACTCCGGCACTAAACCTCTTGCAAACAGCATTTACTGACATTATCTACAACCACTTAGGAAAGCACCTAAGTAAGAAATGGTGATACCAAGAAGCAAATCACCTCAGCTCAACCCTAAGTAAGCATTTCTGTCGAAAAATGGAAAAAACATACGAGGAAAGTGTTACATGTTACATTTCTACATTTTCTCTTTCTTCTCCTTCCCGTGTAATACAGTCTGAGCAGAAGAAGTAGAGTGGCAGTCGGGATATACCTAAAAGAGTTTGCACAGCTACAGCAGTGACTATGCAGTAGTCAGTTGCTCTACAAAATGGAGCGGTAGTCTCTTAAGTTGGGAATGTGTGATCTAAGAATAAAGTAAGGAGACGACCACAGATATAAAAGTGTAGGTAGTATATTAAGTAGAAAAGAAAGAGCAGATAGCTATAGATTTCTCTTAGGATGCATAAAGATAGAATCCGACAAGAGGAGTATCGGGATGCTGCGAAATTTCTACATTTTCTCCAGTTGAACTTGAATTGTTGGATTTCGTTGGGAGAAGTGAAGAGACTAAATGATCATACAAACACGTCTTGGCTTAAAAACAGATAAGTTCGCATTTGCTTGACTTTCTGTCGAACATTGAATAGTTTTAGTTTGGAAGAAGGTGCTGGGAGTGTTAACTGGAAGAGTGGGGCAACCATCAAGCTCAAGCTCATGTTTCTACTTATGTCTTTCTAAATTCTACAGCTTTAGTATGTCACCGAACACAATGTAAAAGCGTGCAGTCATCTGAGTCAGTGTTCCTTCACGTACAAAAAGCGAGATTCTTGTTATACGAATATTTCAGGAACTCAAGAACTGCTGTTCCCATCACCGTCACCCCCACAACTTGGATTTCACTTGGAGCATTTACTTTCGACGGGGTAAAAGCAATGACTGCATAAACCATCTTCAGTTTTTTGACATTGCTATTTCTATCACAGCTAAAATATATTACTTACCGGAACTTCTAAAAGGGTTCTGAAAACGTCTTTCTGGAAATAATGTAAAAGGCTGGTCATAAATAGAAAATATCAATTTGATAATGTTGTGTGTGCTGTACACAGCAAGGCGATGTAGTTTTTTGGATGTGACGAAAATGTAGAGAAGAAAGTCCCTTGGTCTGATTTGGGTCTTGAGAGAGGTATAAAGGCAGGCAGCTCATCTTCTTCCATTTCCTTTCTTTTGCCTTTTGAACTGAGAGATGAACTAAAACCCCTTCATAACGGGTAGACTGAAGATGAAATGTTGGGAGAGAAAAAGAGTCTAACGTTCTAAGTAAGTACTCGTATAGATATCTTTTATTGTAGTTGTCGAGTGGTATCCGATCACACATTCACCAGAATCAGAGCACGATTTCCGCCAATAAAGTTTTTGTGAAGACCTCCACGTCCACGCGGCTCTTCTCTTGGCTCTTTCCCCTCGCTCTCTCTCCCTCTCGTCAGATTAGAACGAATGCTCTCAATTCGCAATTCCACCAACACCAAGCACCAACATTTGTACGTACACGCATTCATGTTCATAGATGAATAGTTCTAATGGAGCTCTTCTCCAACTCTGACACCATCAACATGTATTACAGCACTAACGTACTAACAAGTAAGTGGTAAGTACATAAATATATGGCACACATATTTCTAAGTAGCCTTACATCTTTACAAACACTCTTCCACTGCATTCTTCCTTCCACTCAACAACCCTTTGTAATCTAGAACTGATGCGCTATCAAGACTTAAGTCCTTTCGCCCCATCTCCCTGCGGACAAGTCTTAACATAACCGTTTCTTTCTTCGTAATATATTTCCTAACATTGTCCAAAATTTAGAAATTAGTTAATATTAGAATTTCAGTTGTTCTCGCGTTATTTTCTTACTTAAAGCCTATAAGAAAATTTTCATGTTGTAAATTTAAGGACTAAAAATAATTTTAATAGAATATTTTTATAAATATAGCCTCTACTTAAATTGAACAATTATGTAAAAATATAATTGCATTGTATTCATTTACTCATATTGTTTCTAAGAGTTTTATTCAGGTAGAGTGCTGTGGTTCAATATATGAGGGAGTAAGTTCGAAACGTAAGAAAATGTTTCAATTTGAGGAAGACTACATCTAAAACTTTTCCGTTTGGTGAGACTTGTCAGGGATTCCAATTCCTTCATTCAGATCGGCTTAGTTGAGCATAATATAGCAATCCTAAGCTTAAAGCTTAGGTATGTAGGTTAGCAAATATATAGTGATGTATTTTCCTTGTCTATAGGGCTACTACTCCTGTAGATGGTACAACTTCGAAGATGACTATAGACATGTTTACTTTGAAACCAAGTATAGAAAAGAGGAAAAGTAAACTCTTGGTCTCAATTCCACTTTGTGTCTCTCACATCACATCGCACATTTTCTCTCAACTTACAATCACTTTGCTATCACAATCAAATAACATCTATTCTAGTGTCCAAGACACTGAAATGCATCTTATGTAGCACAAACGGAGTATATAGGTGCAACACACATCTCTAGACGTATAGATGCAAGTTCTGCAGAGTAACAGAGTACTCAAAGTATGTCTCCTAAAACGGATATGCTATGTATCTCTTAAGGGTCAGAATTTTAGTATGACTTTGCCGGTTGCATTGACACGGAGCTTTGGAAATGGTAAGTGAAGAATGGAAGAATTGTGCTATGGTTTGGCTGTTTGGCTGCTGTAAGTGTTGCAAGGAGACTGTGGGAGGAAAGTAAAGTGAAAGTCATGACTTTTATATTTTCTGGTTGCATTTGCCTTTTCTGTGACGACGACAATCCCTTTCCACCCTAACGGCAGAGGAAGCCGAGTGAAGGCAGTCAACAATAGCAGTAATAAGACTAAACTCAGCTGAACTTAATTCTGTTGAGCTGTTGGAGGAGAATATGTTGAATGTGGATTCCGTGTGCCTTGTGCTCACTACACTATTAGTAGTTTCCCAAGTAAGAAATAGAAAGTTGCTAATTGTGTGAAGGTAGTGATGGTTTTTCTGGAAGTACGATGTACTTATTGTTAGTTTTCTGTTAGTTTCTTATTGCTGGAGAATAATTGAGTCCATTTCTTTTCCCACGAAACGTTTCTTCTCGCTTATTGTTAGTTTCGCTAAAGTAAAATAAATGCACCCTGATTTGCCATACTGGCTAGACTTAATATTATGTAACCATGCCTTGTGCGGTTCCACAATCCTCTTTCTACCAGAAAAGGTAATTGCAGTCATTCCATTGCCTTTTCCAACTCTAATGCCGTCTGTGAACGACCTAGCTATAGCCATTTTCCCTAAGTGTTTCCTAAATCTTATGTATTATTCAAATATCCAGTATTATCATTTTTCAATTTAAGACAGTTTCAAACGCAATGCACACTACAGTTTCTTATTGCCGGTGATTCGGACGTAAAATAAAAAATGACGCACACAAATTCATGTAGTGACGCGAGAATTATATTTTGTGTTTTACTACGACTACGTGATACACACAGTAGCATATAATTGTATATATCAGTAGTATATGTCTTAATTATGTCCATGTATAAACAATCAATGTAAATTAGCTATAACTGCCCATCGAATTCGCACAATCATTATATTTTGTGCCTATTAAACATTCCACCCACCGTTTACGTTGTGGGTTTTCCCATGATTCAACTCAGAAAAATATAGTTCTTCAACGTTAAAAGCTGACACACTTACGATGATACTACAAAGAGAAAAATGTTTAGGTGCTTAGTGCACCGTATGGTACACCTATTGTGCGTAATCTTATGAATGAATTACGTCATAACCAATTAAATCAATTCAATGTGTATATAGCTGATAATAACTTTGAAAGTCGCTACAAAAAATATTCGTACGGTAATATACCTAATAAAAAATATGTGCAACACTACAGTATGTTAAATACCTACATTAATGTTTTTACATTGAATATGCTTACAATAAGTACTATATTACCTAATGCCCAATATTCTTTCAGCTAAAATATTTTTATTTTAACGTTACAAGTCAGAAAATTTCAGTAAAATGGTTACTATTAAATTTGTTTAGTTTAATGGGCAAATTTTTCTTAATAAATTGAAGTTTGAAGTAGTTATTTATATGTATACAAATAACTGAAATTTCACAAAGTTTGCAGAGCATATACTACTCACTCGTTATGTTAACCCAATCAGTGCTTAGTTAATTAACTATGCTTGTATTTTTTGCTTGTAGTATTGTCAGATTTATTATTACAAGGTCGTAGTAGTAGTAGCTGTAATAGTTGGTCAGCAGTGTAAGCAGTTTGCTGCTGCTACCAGCCCTATACTTGGAGGAATTATGGTAGGTAGTACTAGGTAGTAAACAAGCATAGGCGGTTCTTATTAAGTTTTCTCTAATTTGACTCTGACTTGATGTCATGCAATAAGCTCACATATATTTCCAGAATTTCCAGGCAACTTTTGGCCTCTCTTGCATATAAGTAGGTAACTCCAAGGTATTTTTCTACTGAGTAGTCACTTCCTAATAACGTTGCGATACATCGTCGAAAAGTTTACTGAGTGAAATGGATGTTTTCGCTTTTATGGATTGTATGCATTTCGCACAAGGAAAGTGGAGTTTTCCACACTTAATGCTCTAATGCAACCTTCTTTCATATATGACTAAATTGAAGGAAAGCAAACATATTAGTGAATGGAGTATATGTCCGTCCTGAAGAAAAAACCGCTTATAACATGACTAAATCTACTTAGTTGTTGGAGAATCGAGACAGAATTGAGAATTGACCTATGGCATATTTCCTTATGGACGATGCACAGCCACAAAGTATATAGAGATATTACTTGGAGAGTACCAACCAGTAGAGATATATGCAGAGCACAAGCTATAGAAATCCATAGTACTCTTACTAATTTACGACTCCATCGACGACTGAAATTGCAGAAGTTTCTTTTTCTACTGACAACTTCCAAAGTCCAGTCTCGCCGGTTCTAGCCGCTCTCTTTACAATTCAACCCTTGGTCTTCCTCTTCACACAAAAACCAAACTATATTTAAGTCGCTCTCAAATTCGAAAAAGATATTTATCTGGCCCAAGCATTTGATGTCTTTACAATACAATACATGAACCAGTTAAAATCATTTTACTAATTACATAGAAATGGGTACAAATGACCTTTTTATAAAGATTGCATGAAAACGTCTTACATGAACAAGTAAAAAATGCGATAAACTAGAACAGTAATGGCATGTATTGTGCAATAAATAAATAATTTCGCATTTATATACACTATAGGCGTAAATTAATAATGTTTCTATTTTCAGCCATTATATTTCAAAATCTATATACTATTATAACGATATAAGAACTTTTATTGGGAGTAGTGATGAAAAATAAGTGAAAGAATGACGGCAGATATATCCTACCCGTTGTTTCTCAAAGTGTGTGTACCTACTGTTGAATGTTTCAGTATTTACTACTGTAATGCGAAGTTTAAGACGAGAACTTATAACTTTGTAAGAAGTAGGAAAAAATATTTTTTGAGAATGTAAGTTAGAGTAAGAAACAAGTATAGCGAAATTTCTTTAGAATTCTTTTTGTTTTTATTTTGGCACTGTTAAGTGAGGAAGGAAAGGACATAAAGAGAGAAAAGCAGTTTTGATAGTTGAATGTGAATAAAATTCAAAAGATTGCTAAGAAGAAGTGGATTGAGTAAGGCTGCATGATGATGTTGTGTGAGAGTATTGGTGGAAATAGTTGTAGACACATCTTACACGATGCAGTACACATTATACAAAGCCCTTTGGGGATGAGCCGTCGGAAATCCAATGTGTTTGTGAAATTCCATGGAGGATCAAGTTTTGAGAGAGGTTATTGGCTGTCATTGTCTCATAAAAATAAGTCGTCATGTCTGTGCTGGTCTTGGGCTGTGGAAGTCTGACTTGTCTACTTTTACAATTATGTCGGTGAGCTTCATAAAGAAAGAAAAGACACGCTCATCTCATGGAAGGATTGTCTGGAGAGATTGACAAGAGGACTAGACACGACGACCAGAGTAAAAACGAGAGATTGTTGGAGTTACAACACAAAGCCGTGATGTTATGTGACTGAAATGTTCAAAAATGTTCCTATAGCTTCTTCTGCACCCAAATAGTAGGAACATAGCCCAGGCATGTGTTATGTTCATTCATAGTTGTGCCCGAGTTCTTCTTCTTTCTGTGTCGTGTGTGTTGCGTCCATCGTCTTTCTCTCCCATCCACAACTCAAGTCATCTGAACAAACTTGTGCCTTTTTTCTTGATCTTTTCATCATGTTTTGTCGCAGTTCAGTTCACTAGTCGAGTCATTTTGTCATGTCTTCACTAGCGTAAACAGAACATTGTATATTTATACCATTTGTGCACTGCCAACGTTCCCGCACTACCTATATAATGTACAATATTATATTCAGCCACTGCATATATCAAGTGGACACAGCCAAACTACTTTATATTATCTGGATAGCACAATACACTTTTCACTCTGCTCCCCAATCTCCTTACTCAACTCCAATCCAGTCTCTCTCCAGCCACGCTCACGTAGCAAAAGTAGAAAGTCCGAGGACCGTCACAGAAGAGAATGATTGAATTAATGGAAAGACAGGCTAAAAGAGAGAATGACCACAAAAAATGACTCCGTCCTCCATTGACTTAACTTTTCTCATGAATACAACGTGCAATGTGCAACCCCGCTCCTCACAAACACACAACAGATAAAATCCACTATCAGCTTCAATCTTCAACAAATAATATTTCCTATAACTATAACTGACAATAAGCACACGAAATAATGCACAATCAAATGTACACACACGACACACAACAGTTGGACTAATCGATAGCCTCACAATAACAAAAACATAAAAGGAGCAATGCAATGTTCAATTCTCGAAATAAGGACATTCACTCCCATTCTAGGTCAGGTCATTGGTCAGAGAACAATAAGAAACTATGAGAATCCTATAAACCTCTTATCAGAAGTGGGATGCATTTCATTTAATGAATTTCCTAATGATACAAATGCATTAGTTCAATTAAAAGCAGTCCAAAGCAACAGAGCAAGTAATCTAAATAGGCACTTTCATCATTTTTCGTCAATACAAAGTTTTCTCTTCAAAGAGTTTCTTAACGCTCTCCACATTCCATAATTGTTTTCCGATTTTATAGTTTGATTAATTTACTCAAGTAGCCCCTTTTGTATGTACTTCATTTGAACTACAATTTGTGTTTTTACAGTTTATTTAATTGAAATGTCAAAAATGTTTGCTCTCACTTGTTCGTTAGCTTAGACTTTATAATTCATGATGTAATCGATTTTACTATTTTATTAACGTTGGTGATGTACTGATCTGAGTGTTAGTTAGCCGTGGACATGCAACTTTATCTGTTTGATCAAGCGCATTTGTGGTTTTATTTTATTCCGTGGTTTACACAACTCCAAGTGGTAAAAAGTGAGTATTTTTAAGAAAGTTACAAGTATAATTCTGAAAGAGAGTCTTAAATTAAGGGAAAGGTCAGAAGAGTAGGGAAGAAAGCACAGAGGGAATAGAAGTAGGACTGGGACTAGAACTATGGGAACCGTTGAAGAGGAAGCGGGTCTGTTGTGAAGTTTGGGGAAGTTTATCCCACCGTTCTCGCAGAACACAGTGTAGTTTTCTGTCTCTTCTCTCAGTTCACTCAGGTTTGGCTAGGAAAAACAGTTATTGTATTTCAATCAACCTGTCGATGTAGCCATACGGAAAATAATGGACAAGTGGAAGAATTTCTACTGAACATCATCTGGGTTACTTAACCGGCAATGTACACAGCGACGACTAAGGAAACTCTCAGAGGAAATTGAAGACGGGCAAGAACTCTTCACAACTTCACTTGACTGCCTGGGCCGTGTCTACCTAGACGCTTTTACTTGCATTTACAAACAACGACGACGAGGATTTCACCTCAACGCTTCTTCTATCATGTCCTATGTGTGTGCATGCATCCCATGTAATAATATCTATATGCACTCCACATACATTAACCCTCACAGTACCTACTACAATGTACAACGAAGGTTGCTACAGATAATACCTACACACAATGTTTGCTTACTTTTAGTTAGTTAGTGAGTTTCCTACGTATCTCTATACACACGCAACAGTAATGTAAAATGCATAATACAAGTGTAGTTCTATAGCTATATATAGAAAAAGAACTTTGACAGATGTATTTCTTTTTCAATCCTTACTCTGCTGCCCGTTGTGAAGGTATAACTCGGAGATGCTCATTGCTTGCATGTTTGTACACTCTTTACAAGTTGGAAAACGGAATGGCAGGCAAACCACTCACTCAGTATCTGATAGATAATAAATGTGCTGATGTATGTATATACGTATTTCGGCATTTCCAATTCCAATCTTCTAAGACTTGCTCTGACATACATTACTAGCGGAAAGTCAGTGTGTGTACAGAATCCTTGTCCAAACCTGTGCTATTAGTGCAACTTTGAACTTAAAACCCCACTGCCTTTTCTATTTCGTGTACTTGCAATGTATCTGCACACTTATAATGGCCTGAGTAGCAAAAACACATCAGCAGTAGATCTCTTTGGTGATTTCCAAAGTTTTTTTCACGAACACTAATACTAACTGTTTATTCTATGTGACGTGTGCCCCTTGGGCAGTGTAACTTTCTAACTGTCACACTTTATCTTTACCAAGAAGTCCATTTCACTCTTGTGATTCCAACAAAAGTTTCTCTCTTTCTTTATACACGCTTACGCATCCACCTCCGTGCGTTTACATATTCATTCCATTCCCACTATATCTTCCTAAAGTCAGCAGTAGAAGTGGCTAAGGTCACACATATAATGTAGCCAACCCCCATGTAGATTCATCTGTTTACACAAGCATTTGGATTTTGCAATACTTAAATACATTCAAGCATTTCGTTATGTGTAAAAGTTACAAACATGTTCGAATCACACGTATTTTTTACACACCTTTAAACCTGATTTTTTCCAGATTCAATAATTTCTAAACAGACGCAGACGCTGCAATTGGCTGCCCCTTTATTACGTAGTATCCAATCTTTTATATCTTATACATACATATTCGTATGGTTCCGAATTAGAATTTTAAGTTACATGTAGTCTAAAATATTAATACAGTTTGTAATACGATTGGTATATATACACACAATTTATATTACAGACTGGTTAAATGATGGTGTGGCTCAAAATGTATTACTAATTTGATTTCTACATTTTACAGAATTCCTTAAGATTTATTGCCTGGTATCAAAAATACTGAAGAAAATGAGTTGCCGATATGTCAAGATTGGTAATAGCAACTTTTTGAAGTTGATAATTTTATCAAGATGATGATTTTAGATGTCATCAAGTATTTTAATACTTGATGACATCTACACAGTTTCACAGTAAAAAAATTGAAAGCAAGATTCGTAGAAGCAATTAACAAAAGAAGAAGCGCTTGTCCAGCTAAAAGACTCAGAACACTCAGAATGACAATAAATGATGCAGTAGTCCAAAATTGACATCCGGACACAAATGTGGGCGTGCTTCCACACATTTCAAGCCATATATCTATTCTTCGAATTCAATGAAAAATATTTTTATGGCTTATAGAGGCACGCTCAAATTTGTGACTGGATCTCCATTTGAGTCCCACATTTGACATGAGTGTGGTCAAAAACTCCAAAATACAAAAACACATTCGAAACTAATCAATTATTTTTCAAGACACGCGAA
Source organism: Pogonognathellus flavescens (assembly GCA_019776165.1). Taxonomy (NCBI): domain Eukaryota; kingdom Metazoa; phylum Arthropoda; class Collembola; order Entomobryomorpha; family Tomoceridae; genus Pogonognathellus; species Pogonognathellus flavescens. Next base: position 13,880 of record JABASD010004682.1, read on the forward strand.
AGAGTAGTGTAAGTACCGATTTACCGATATTTATTTATTTATTTATTTATTTATTCAAATTCCCTTGACACAGGGTTATTAATTTTATTGGTTGGAACCAATAACACATAAAATTACATCCATACATAATTAATACATTCATAATTGTCTGCTTTAGCCCAGCAACTACAAATTATACCTAAGAATTTAAATTTTAAACATCAGCTTCATTGTCTAGAAAATAATTGCACACATGGTCAATACATGATAGGTTACATTGCATATTAGTAGGCTCAAGTGAAGATTCAGTTTCCTGCTCGTTTAGCAAATGAGATTTTAGACTTTTTTTAAATTTATTTAATGTACTCTCATTTCTTATGCTTTCAGGAATCTGAAACCAGTACTTGAGCCCTTGTTGATAAATACATCTTTTACCATATGAATTCAGATTACTATCTAGATCTTGCCGAATATACATTTTACTTCTAGTATTCATGGTTTGAGGAGTATTAAAGTTTACATACTGAACGATGAAAGGTATATGGGGGGGGTAGTAATATATATATGTGTATGGGGATGGAGTAATAAACTCCTATTTAATATAAAGTGCACTGTAGTAGCAGGGATTCTGGACCGGCACTGGAAACCCGAAAACTCCGAAGACAGAAGAATCCACAACACAACAGTTCTCCCAAAATGTCAACACTTCCTGTAGGTAAAACTAAACTATTTTTGTCACAATGACAAAACGACGT
>JABASD010004683.1:0-14610 GCA_019776165.1 Pogonognathellus flavescens
ACAATTCTATCATTACCTGCAGATAATAAACGCTCATTACAAAAAGGTCGTTTTATCTGCAGAATTATGCAGGTACTTTTTATTTGGGGTTCTAGTGTCTACATATAGTAAAAAACTCCAGCTAAGTACCTATAAACGATACCGTAAAAAATTCCTACACACATAATCCTTCGTGTATGCTACACATGCAATAATTTAAAATTTACGTGTAGGTGTAAAACGATTTGAGTTATATTATGAACAGAAGATACAGACATTACATAACTAAAAGCTAAAGTGACTGTGCTGCGTAGGCATTACTACACGGTTCCTCCACACACACACAGAGAGAGAGAGACAAGAGATATATGAGTTCACTTCAGTTGAGATCACATTGAGTTTGGGAAGAAGAGGGATAAGAAAAGATGTGAAAAGGAAAAGGAAGAAAATGCAATTTGAAAGAGAGGCTGGCCATTTCATAAGTAATATTTCACATATGAATCCGATTCGATTTCTGTTTCTGCACGATCTCTGAAAAAAATGAAGAGTCCGTCCTAGAAGAGTCATCCTTATACGACTTGCCTTGTAGTATACCTCTAAAAACCATACCATATCCTTATGCGTTTTGCGACTACAACAGTCTTTTTCGGAAATATATGAACTGCAATGATGCTGTGCTCTAGTAAGTAGCAAACAGTGCAGAAGAACCATTCCCCGTGTATTTCCATGTAGAAAGGTAAGGCTGTATAGCCTTTTTTACATGGTGAAGTAAAAGTAAGGGAAAAATACTTGAGCGATTTTGCTTCAAATGCATTTCGACTGTATACATATGGCCCTGGTCGTTGTACAAGTCGTTTCAGCTACTAAATAGCAAGTGAACTGAGAAAGCAACAAGACATCGAGAGAAAGTAAAGAGAAAGCACATACTTTACCCGCTTATACAATTTCTATTTATACTTCTTCCACAGTTCTAGCTATAGGTACAAACTTATTGCTATATCTTCTTCACATTATAATATGGATGGATAATGGATATAAAAGACATCAGAGTATATACATAAAGTATGTCTATATATTAAATGTGTGTGGATGTAGAAGGAGTGTGTGTGTGTGTATTTTTATAGTAGAAAGTGGAAGGGACTGGCTGTGCAGGATTTTTTCTTTATGCTAAGACCAAATCGTTTGTCTGACAAAGCTTGTGCCATTTTTCATGAGAAATGTTTCTTTGGGTTTGCAATAATGCTTCAATCTCCATCTACGTCCATCCATTCCCTTCTACATTCGTCCTCCTTATTTCTCATAGTAGTTGAAGAAGTATACTACAAACTGTTCCTCTAGCTCTCAGTCTTGTTTCCGTGGATAGAGGTATCTTTTTTATATGTGAGGATGTATACAGTGTGTGTGTATGTATTTACGGGTATATGAGGATGAGGTATGTATGAAAAGGAAGAAGAAGCGACGAAGCCCATAATAAAAACGTTTGGAATGTATTTGCTATTGAAAGATGCCATAAGAGATCAGATCAGATCATATAAAGACAGGAAAGATGATGTAACCGTATCAGTCCCACAGGACTCATTCCATTCTCTATTCATCTATTTAAATAGACTGACTCTTTTCTTTCTCTCTCTCAGATAATACTACAAGTATGCCACCAGCTTTTCTAAATCTTTTCTTTATTCACGGCTTCTTCTTCTACTTCATCGTCAGTAGTAGTACAGTAGAAATATACACTGTAGCTTTTTCCAGGCTCATCATTGTGTCAATTCAGATTTGGCCCTATCCCAATTTTTTCTTTTTTTCGGGGAAATTGTAATATTATATATATTGCATTGGAATTTAAATACTTACTAGAGGCTTCCCCTTTTGTTTTCTCCACATAAGCCATTATTGTTTGTACGGGTACTATATTATTGATTTCCACAATAATATCTTCCTTTTTATATTATGACTATTGCCCTTGGCTTGGGGTCTTCGCTGAAATGTGCAGTTTGCAGTTAAATTGCGAATTTAAGGTTTGCATGTTGAAATTGGAAATAATATATAGGTCTCTCTCTCTCTCTATGTCTCTTGCCAAGTTTTAGTTGACAACATAAATAATTTTTGAAGGAAAATTACAAATTCAGGAGCAAAATATGGAATTATAAATCACGTTGGGTATTTTTCGAATATTTTTCGAATTGGCAAGTGTCTCGGTGTGGTTTTAGTATTTATTGCCTTGGCCATATTACAATTGAGTTGCTATTTAAATGGAAAACGTGTTCATAACGGTTCCCTGTGACGGATCTTGTCATTGCACCCCATGGGGCTCGACTTAGAGATTTTTTCCTCCACTTAAAATACCGACTTAATAGTTTTGAGAGAAAAAATCATTGGTGGTGCTGCCAAGAAAGCATAATATAGTGAACATTGCACATTAGCGACTCGTCAACGCAACGTAAGCAAACAGACGGGGGAAAAAACTTTGTGGGCATTTATTTCCTTATGAAAGTATCAGAAAGCCATTTTCTCTTGTGTGCAGTATTGTGTTCACGAGTATTTATGTCTTTTCTTTCCTCTGTTAATGTTTTTTATTTCTTATGGAATTATCTACCAAAATCAGTTGGCACAACCGACTAAAGTCTCTAGTCTTAGTCGTGGACTCTATGGTGTTCCAGTTTTTTGTCATTCTCTTCCTCTTGGATTGCATTCATTCTGGATCTTTTCCGCCTTTCGGTTACTATGTTCTCGGTTTAGTTACTCCACCACCGACTTTTTGCATCATCTCATCGTTCTCCTAGTCTCTAGTCTTCCTACCGTGATTTAGGTTTAGTTTTATTGTATAGATTTTCAAGAAGACATTAGCAATTGCTCTTTTCCAGTATATACAACAGATAGTACAAATATAATGTATGTATATGCCTATAATGTAGTATGTACTTATTAAAAAAATCCGTTGAATCGACAAACGCTTCATTCTGTTAAGTAAGTGAGCCAGTTTTCTTTCAGCAAACGATTCGAGACAGAATTCCGGTGCACAAGTGTTGTAACTGGGCCGACACCACAGATATTAACGCTTCAACGATTGATATTTATCACTTTTCATTGGCATACACATATTATATCATTATTTCACCAATATACACATAAACCACATATACATAAAGAAATATACCAAGGAAAATATCATAGAAACGTAGTACACACATTATTGTAATAAAAGAAAGCTTCTGACTTATTTCTCCATTGATTTTCATGGTAGTTTAATGTTCCCTTAGAAAACCCGAAGAAAAATCTTAGAGCCAGAGCTGTATAAATTATGCGGGCGCAAATAGAAATTGTAATGTCGCCTCGGATCTTGTATAGGCACCTAAACCCCGAAATTATTCACTCATGTAATGTCCGCTCATTTTTCATCTTTTATTACAGACAACTTTTTTGACTTGTGTGTGTGTTCTTAATGTATAAGATAGTTTGTCCTGGTGGTTGTAATAGTACACAGAGACATTCTATTACTACATCCCTGTGTTTATTCAGAACACGTTTTTCAGCAGAATTCAACACGTACGGATTTTTGTGTGGAAAACACATGTTTTGAGATTTTTGAGAATTTAGCTTCATGAATTTTGATTTTATGTCAGTGCATAGCATGGTGACATGAATTCTTTGTTGAAATGCTTTTGGGGGTAAAGTGACGAACTGTGTTTTCTTTTTGGTTGCTGTCTCTTTTTCCTTTCTCTCGAATGCCTTCTGTAAAGGTTGAGTCTGCAGTGCGTAAAAATGTGTTCGCATCGGCTGTTCCCTTTTGTTCCCTGCTCTCATTTCCTCTTTTCTTGTTGCTCCGCTGTGCACAATGAGACTCCCTGATTTTTTTCGCATTCAGTTTCAATCGCTTTCTCTGTTGATCTTTCAATGATGCGGCGGCAGGTCAAAGAGAGAGCTCAGCTTCTGCCAACGCCAATATTGAGTCTAACGACTAACGTCATCCTTTCAATAGATCCATTTTTCTCCCATTTCATTTTCATTCAGCTCTCATTCGAATTCAATGCAGTCAACGATTCTATTCTACTTTTCTATGTACCTCTTGTATGTTCCGTGTACCATGCAACATACATACATAGAAAGAGATGGAAAGATAGAGATAGATAGAGTCTTTTTATGAATAATATAAAAGTATATCTCTGTATGTATATAGGTATATCCATACAAAATACAGAGAGACACACTCAGAGAATCCCTTGACTTGCCTGACAAGACATTCATGTCTGATTTTATTTACAGCAATATTCTCGTTGCGTCTTCTGTGTATAGTTCTCCTATTTTTTTATGTGTCCCGATTATATTGACTTATTGTATTTCGAGTGCATTTGACATTCATCGTGGAAAATCATTATAAAATAAAAAGTCACAGTCGTTTCTACCTTTATACTACATTCCACATTTCACGTCAATTCAACTCAAGTCTTTTTCACAGAGAAAAGGTAATTACAGTACGAGCTTTCACATGAGAATTCAGCTGTCATTAGAAATCTTGTTGGTATTTTGGGCACAATTCAATCTCTAACGAGTACACCTTTTCCAGTTGTCACTTGCCACGAGATCTTTACAAATTACCCCCTAAACGAGTAGGTATACACACTCAGAACAACCTTTAACTATGCTATATATAAATTGTATATACCTATTAGGATTTATTATCACGGTGATTTTTCACTGACAAACCTTTAAGCATTTATAAACCACTATTTTTGGGGAAAATTCTTTTGTAAGTATAAAAAGTGGGAAGAATTTAGGGGAAAATCATACTAAGGTTGCCTATAACTCCAAATAATACTAATACCACTGTGGATATTACAGAAGTGTTTCGGAATGATTACCATGAAACTGTATTCGGTTGAGTACACAGTCGAAAGGAAGCGAATCGGAATGTTTATTGCAAACAAAGCAGAACAAATAAAGCAGGGAAGGATGACACATTGTTGTAGAGAAAGTGATACAGATATGTATTGGGATTTCGGGTAGGAGAAGGAAAATCAGTAAATTAAAAGTGCCTCTGGTACATATAGCAGTTCAGTAAACAGAAGAACGGAAGAAGAGATTTTTTTGTCTTGTGTGTTTGCATCTGTGTGTGTGTGTTTACTGCTGATGGAATGGCGAAGATGTTGAGTGACATCATGGCCACGGCTACATACAAATACTCCGATGTGTTTACTGAAAATACAAATAAACGAAAGTAGGAAGTCAGTGTCCGTTTTATTTGAAATAGATTTGGACTAGTCCTGCATAGGGTTTCTTCTCGGCTTCTTTCTTTACTTCGGTTTCTCGTAATAGTAGACAAGTTGCAGGCAAGACGGGTACTTTGGTAAACAATCAGTCGTCATCATATTATTATATCGAATTCCCGTGGAAGGAGTTTGGTTATACTATTCATATAGGATTCTGTGGTATTGTATTGTATATTAAGTACACACATGCAATAAGTCTGCGTATCTTTCATTTAGTGGTGTATATATATCTTGGTTACTTAAGTAGTTAGTGAATGGTGGTGGTGGTGGTGGCTTCTTGTGGTTTTGATTGGTTTGGTTGGGTAATGCATCGTCCTCAATACAAAGACAGTCCTTATGAACTCACATGTAAAAAAGATGAAAAAAAAACTCACAAGAGGAGAAGAAGGATATAAAATTAGCCGAGAGTGAAAACCGAAGCAGGGACTGCTGTCAAACCAAGCAAATCAAAAGGAAGGAGAGAAACTCTTCAAACAAACTTTGAAGAGTTCAATAGTGTCCCGAACAGACAGACAGGCGTTCAACTTGAGCCAATTGCTCAGATGTGATTTGTGACTTGAACTCGAAAAAAAACAGAAAATTGCGTGACGTATATTGCACTGTACGTTTTGTGTACCTAAAATATATCCATTACTCTCACATAAAGAACCTCTGGGACTTTTTTCTGTAATACCAAGATTAGTCAAGTACCTATAACAAACAATACGTACGTAAAGTTCTGCTTTCTCTTTAACTGAGGGTGTATGGTTAAAAAAAGTCGAGTGGACTTCTCTTGTATGCTGTGTATGTATTTTATAACGTTATATAGAGCTGATATATATATAGGGTAAGGGAAACTGACGTGTCTATTAAGACAGCTGTAAGCAAACGGAGTTTCCAGTGAAAAACAAACTGGACGAGTTGTTTGTCTCAATTATTCCCTACTCATCACACTGTCTTGACCTGGCTCTCTGACCAGTCACCACCAAAGGGAAAACTCCAATGGAATTTCTCAACAAACCGTCTGCCTCTCTCTTTGATCTTCCTGGAGTAGTACTATGGTAGTAGTAGTAGTCGTGTTTGAAGTAATATACATACCAAGTGGTATATGGTATTTGTACTAGTAGTATCTATTGTTTCAGCACATGTTGTAGTAATAATACACTTTGCACTAAATGTGCACTAACGTACGTAGTCGTAAAAGAACCGCCTTATGTATGTATTTAGTTTAGTACATACAAGTGGGTTGAGGAATAAATCCAATCTCTCCTATGTGCTGCTGTTCCGAACTGTTTCCTCGATGCACAAGAAAACATGTCTGGGAAAACATCCTGGTTCGAATGTTAATTAAATATTTTACCATTCTCCTGTAATTATTTGACGTTACTAACGAGTTCCGAGTGCAAAGAAAGTAGTTTTTAGGCATTCTGTTCCAAGAAATTTGCACAAAACTACTCAAGATATACTAATGTGTGCAGGCAATTCCAAGTACGCAAAAGTTTTTACTAATGCCAACCTAAGTGATCGGCTATTCCACTTATACTTCTCCAGTACCTACCTTGCACAGACTACAGTAATTATAGGTACCTGCGTATTTATATGGCAAAAAATGCTTATCGTCTTTGAGTGCTTCGTATTTATATTCTTCTGATTTTTCCAGGAATAAACCATTTGTACCCGTCCAAAGAAGTGACGAAGGGCACAGTGACACTGTGTATAACCACTCTGTTATGTATAACCACTCTGTCTACATTTAATTAAAAATATCAAGTATCATTTCTCTGACTATTCAGAAATTACCGATCTTTACTTCAGAAGTCACACAGCAGTATTTAGAATGTAATAATATTACCAATATGTAATTGAGGTTGCATTGACATGGTGTTTCCTCTAAAAAAAGTCATAAAGAAGTTAACCGATTGACCCCATCTTTGAATTTAGCCTCATATAGGTCCTCACTATAGTATGTGTGCAAATTTAATTAAAATATCTCAAGTTATTGTGGTGAGGGACATACATATGGACAACTTCTTCATTCCCATAACTAACTTCGTACTTAATAAGTATTGACAGGGGTAGTAGTATTGGTTATGAATTTTGTTTGAGTACTATGATATAACTCATATTCTAGTACAGAATCTACACAGTAATAATAAAACATCTATTTTCTATACTATTATTATTAAGTAATTGGTATTATAGTAGTAACGAATAATTGTTTCATTTTAATTGTTACAAATTCAATGTAAGAATGTAACTATCTAAAATATTACTTACGAAGTACCTATGTACCTAACTACTTTTACATTCACTCACAGACACTAAATGCATGAAGGGTTAAAGCCGCTCTTTATAGATAGAAAGGTATCAGTCTTAAATGGCGGGTCACAGGTCACTAGAATGTCCCATTGGACAAAGTTATTGGGATGACCTTAATGCAAATCTTCTGACAATTCCAAATATGCTCTTCGTTTTCTGCTAGGTCAATTGCTCGCTCCGGTATTCCCTTGTTAGAATGTGTAAGGTTAAAGTTGAGAAAAGTATCATGCAGAAATCAGATGAGAAACTGTTAAGTTTGATTAGCGGATAATGTAGGTAAACCAAGACAGCGAGATATTCTTAAACGTATTAAAAGAAAGAGAAACAAACAAAAAGAAATGAAGAAAACTTATACAAGATAAAGTGTATTCCAAATCCAATAGTATTTAAGTTGTAAGCAACCCCTGCTTTCTTTTATCTTTACTTTCCCTGTGAACTTTCTCCATTTCGTTTCACTGTGTTCATTTAGTTATCTACTAAAGAGAAAGCTGGATATATTACTGATAACTACAGTACCCGTGCCACACAGGGCTTGGGTTAATCTGATGCGATTTTTTGCTATCTTCTTTTTGTTACAATTCTATCATTTATTCGAAGTACTTCCTTATTAATACCTGCTATGTTCATAATAGTTGTATGTATACAAAGAGCAGGCTGATGCAAAGACAAAAAACAGAATTTAAAAAATGTGATTTAGTAGGTTGATGGGTATATAGGTTTGATAACGTGCATTTAGAGAAAATTGGGGGCAGAGTGGAATAGTAAAAAATAGCGTACCTTTTGCCTGGTGTACCTTATACTGTAAATGTATATAGAATCGCAGCTCGTCTGTCTAAAGTGTATAGTGTAAATGTGGAAATAGTAAAAACAGACAGACTGAGAGAGAGTGTGTGTGTGTTCGTGTAATGCAAGTGCAAAAGATCCAAGTCACGTTCGCACTCTTTCAATCAGACTGTTCGTTTCCTTTCGTTTAGTTAGTAGTCTGTTGTTTTTCTCCAGTGGAGCAGACAGTGTTTTATCGCTCCCTAAAGAGGTCAAATTATTCTCTGTGTTCAGAACACAGAGCCAGAGTGAGTCAAGTCAAAGTTCAAACTTACTTTATTCTTCTGTACTTTTACCAGTTTCACTATCAACTCACTTTACTTACACTCCAATTTCCCTACATACCACACAATCTCTATACTTTCCCCGCCATTGTACTCACAGCTTAAATTATACGCGAAAAATAACACAAAACCCTTATAAAATCCCACACTACAGATATACATCAGTCTCCCCTCCCTTATAGTAAAACACTAAAAATACTGTAGTAGGCATACCAGAATTAGTTACCTATGTATCTTTAAAAGGTATACCAATGTTGTCTTTATACATTCCATTATATTGACCATTGGACATAACATTATTGCACCCTATTAAGTTCTAACTTACGTCATCAGTATACAAGTGCTTAATAAAACTCTATAACTTCGATTTTTATGAATATTATATTATGGTATGAGTTTTAAAAATGAAAATCATTTTATCATTAAAATGAAAATCATTTTATCATTAAAATGAAAATCATTTTATCATTAAAATGAAGGAAATGGAAGGCATTTCATTTTTTAGGTAGGAAACTGATTTTGATTTTTCTCAATTAAATTGTAGATTTTTTTAATGCATGTCATTGTCAAGTTAACTTTTCGGTATTTAATACTTTGATTGTCGCTTTCGAGGTATTTTCCGTTTAAATTGCCTTTAATGGTTGGTTTATTTGGAGAAAAGGAGTACCAGCAGCAGTAGTAGAATTTAATGTTGCAGCTTGTGCCGAATGGACTACCTGAAGTACTGTCTCTACCGGGTACATTGTTCGATTACAGCTCATCCCATAGTAGGTCCTTCTGTTTTGCTGTCATTGTATTCCGCAACAGTGTTTTGCAATATTAGTCACACCGCACCGAGAAATGCAGTCAGCCTATAGACGTATAGACGCCTATATAAAATATAAGCTATAAGGGCAAAGGGAAAGACAACTCACATACTAATACTGGTATTATAAACACAAACAGTGAATCTGAAACATAAGGATTGGGGTATTAAAGAATTCTTTTGTGCAAAGTAAAAGTTACTAGAGAGAAGGTATGGTGGTGCATGTAGTACATAGAAATATAAACAGATAGGTATACTCTGCAGTGTGGATGAAGTACATAAAGCGACTAGGACTAAATATAGTAACTGTTTAGTAGACGGGAGATGAGATGAGAATGAGAGAGTAGTTTACTCATCTCGTGTATCTATTTTGCTGGAGACTTGTGATAGTTGCCGTTCGTCGTTCGTATCTTTTTCTTTTGTTTTAACAGGACGAACTTTCGTCGGCCGCCTTTGTCTTTTCTCTTTGTCATGTCAAGCAAGCCTATCTTTATACACCAACGTTAGCAGGAGACAAACATAATTTTCTTTGCGTATACCTTTTATCTTTAATGCGAGACCAGTACAAAAGCCAAGCCGAAGTAGCCAAGCAAGAAAGATAATAAATACTTGAATAATGTTGTGACTTGTGTCACTAAACTAATCTGTAGGTACATAATACATATACAGGTATATAATATAAAATACTGTGAATGAATGAAACACACATTTCTCAATTATGGATATAGAGATAGCTGTAGTGCAAATTTATTTTTATGCACTGTACTTTTGAGCTAATGAAAGTTGACGGAGTTACTTCACAGAAATACACACAATGTGAATCAAAGAATGAAACAGTGAGATATGGTTAACACGACAGAAAGATTTGGATACTGCTACAGTACTGTAGAAAGAAATGGAGGTATCCTTGTTAAAAATTCGTTTTGCCATTTATACATTAAAATAAATGTCTATTCAATTAACCTTTGAATTTCCGATGTAGTAGTTTTGGGTTTATTAGAAGTATATTGGATGGAAACTCATATTGGTTAACCTTTTGCCCTTTTCAGGGTTGACATTATCACTGGAGTATTTTTAGAGTTTTTTGGGATGGTTCTTTTCTGGTAGTGAATGTTGATGTAATGTATTGTGACATTTTACGGTAATGTATAACCCGTATATCTGACGTACGAGAGTTTTTACCAGCAATCTAAATGTTTCCATGAAGTATTTTGCAAAGGAGAGTTTGTACAGAGAATATGTACACGTGTGTGTGTGAGTGAGTGAAATTTTGATTACTATTTTTGACTTTTAGATTCTGAAATGGTTATAGATGACAATGAAACAAGGAGTAATGGATTTTCCGAAAGGGTAAAAGTTATAAGCCTCAGCGAGATTAAGCAAACCATCACATTACGTACTTTTCATATACATATTATAGATAGGGGAAAGATAGTGTGTATACAATCCATGCAATGTATTACAGAAATTTTTGTCGGATAGGTCTTTGACTGGCGTTTATAAATAAATGCAACCCAAAGTCTTTGATCAAAATTGCCTAGATGTTCTAGTGAAGGCAAAAGTAACATAAATCTCATGCCATGTATCTATTTACCTCAGGGCTTTGCGAAAACTATTTAGGTGCAAATAGCGTATAGCCTCAGGGTTGTAATGCAAACCGTTTCTAAATAGAAATGCAAAAAACAGAAAACTTTTCTACGAAAAAGGGAGGAATGTTACATATCTTTTTGGAAAAAAGTTTAATACACATTGTAGCGTAAATCTCGAAGATTTATTTGTATTTATACCGTCTTATTTGTACCAGTAATCTACTCATTATGGTATGAGAAATGATTTTTATATTTTGTGTTTTGCTGAATGGTGTGGTTTATGGTTAAAAATGTTTTTCTTTGTCTAAAACAAAGCCCTGTTTTAGTTTTGCTTGTTTTTCTGCAACTTATTTGTGGTGCATTGCATTTTGTTCAAGATCATTGTTCCTCTGACGTTAGAAAATATTGAATGACGCAAGTTTTGTTTGAGATAGTGTCGATGGTAAGTGATGCATTAGAGATAATATTTTATTATGCTGCTGAGATAATATATGTCTCATTACGTATTGCATATACTAGTGAGCCTAAAGAAAATTTGTGTGCTCCTGCAGCAGATAGACCCGTAATCTGTCCGTGGTAGTTCTGCAGTCAAGTCAGCGTTAGTTTCCTTTGTTGTTTTTGTTTTTCTTTGATTTAGTGTTGAGTGTGGCTTGACACGAGATGCGGGAATGTCAAGCCGCGTCTTGAAGCCCAGGAAGGAGAAATAAAACATTCCCTTGTTTTATTTTAACTTTGAGATATACTCGCTCTGTTTTCTGTTCGTTTACCGTTCATCCCTTCGGGTTGACTTGGCAAACATCAAACTTCACTGGTAGAAAAAGAAATTGGCAAAGATTCCACGAATTTCCTTTAAAGATTTTTCTTTCTTCCAGTACTTTTTTGTCAAACTTTAGATTGTTTGCTTCCTATGGTCGTATTTTTATCAGTATGGCTTACTGACTCTAGTATGCCCACATTGGATAAGTAATAGAAACATTCCCGCTAGGTAGAAAATATATTTCCATTCCCCAACTGCTATATTTACACTTGTATTTTCCATCTGCTTTCCTCCTGTCTTCGTCCTCCGTGTATTTATATTATCATTTCATCATCTCCATTGTGTCTCTCTGCATACATACATTATAAAACAACTCACAGTCACTCACACAGAAACACGACACTTTCAACAGCATAAAAATCCTACTTTATCACACTGCATAATATACCACCACAATATATACCTACACAACGAATTTTCCTCAAAAGATAAATACCAGTTCAATAATCAAGAATATATAATACATACTTTTCTCCTTCTACTACCAATCTTTCTTTCTATAGACAACAGAAAATGTTCTTGTTTTACTTTTCGAAATTCAGCCATTTTCCTCTCTTCTTCAACTTTCTATACACCGGTGTTTTTCTTTCGTGTATGTATCAGTTCATGTAAATTCAATGTAGTAAATAGTAATGCATGAGACATTATAAAACTTTTCGTCCTTTTGGAAAATACAGAATCTGAAAGTTAACTGAAGTAAAACAATTATGAGGTTCAATATTTTTTTATTAGTGACATCACACAATTGAATAGCACAGAAAACGATTTTATAAAAGGAAAGATACATTAAATGATCCTACCTAACATAATAATCCCATAAATTAAGCACCATCTTTCTTCTGGTTGTAATGAACGGGCATTTTTGTTTTTTTGACAATAAATAAAAAGAAAATGTTTTATTAACTCTTTGTTTGATTTATGATTTGTGTGTGAGTGTTTATGTGTATGGGAGTATACTATGAGTGTTTTTATGTATAAAGCAGATCGTTTGATTTGCCCAGTTGATGATTAGGGTGATGATGATGAGATGATGACAGTGTGATGGTCATTGTGGCAATAATTGAGTATCTTCTTTGGGATTTGATGTGGTAATGGAAATAAAATGATGTTGTCAGGGCCAGCCAATGTGTGTGAGATAAAATGACCAGTGAAAATGAAATGGAAGAAGTTGATTGTGCCGTTTATTTCCATGTTGATAGGAGTAGTGGAGTAATGTAGGCAATAAAAGCTCCTGATGTAATGTTACCATCTAATGCGAATGTGATCTCTTTATCGCTTCCCCTCAGACTCTTAGTTTAATGAGCGCAGACATACGCAGAGAGAACCCGACTATAACACTACACACAGCCCTATACATAATAGCAGCTTATTTCATACGTACCTAAATATAAAGCTTCATTTTTCAAACCTTTATTTGGTTCAAGTATGTATAGAGCTTGGAATACTTAAGCATTACACTATTCCCTTGTACTACAATAATGAAACGTTGCAAATCCCACGAACACTTATACACACATTTATTTCACCTTGTTTATTACCTTTGTGTGTATTTAGGTGTGTAATTTATGACTGTCACAGAGATATGCTCACGATATAAAAACTTTTCATTAAAATTTTGTCTCGAAAACACGTAGAGCACACTTAGACGTGTTATTCGTGTTAATTTGGTGCTAGGTATGTATGAAGTGTATAAAGGTATGAAATTGACATTGTCATTGTCACCTAATAGCACGCTGTTGGCTCCGGCTGGCATTAAAGTCTCCTGGTAGTGGAATTCTGTGCTTTTTGCGTCTATATAGTTGGTTCACAAGTTTCGCATGATGCACAGAGAGAGATGTGAGTGGTGGAGGTACTCACACAGCTTAGAAATAAATAACTAGTCACCGTGTGAAGGTTTTAAGTTCAATTTGAGCCATTTGGCTCGACTCGTTGACAATTTACACGCAATCATTTCTCCATCAGTGTTTTCAGCATGCCGATTTAACGACTTATTGCTGATCAAAGATAAATCCAATGGCCTTCACAACAGCAACGCAACTAAGCCCTTTCAACTCTGTTTTCTCCTTTAATAGTTCCCACGTGCTCTCTTACATCTGTCCTGTCCGTCGTTTACATGCATACAAATACCAATGTAATGCACTAATGCCTCTCGCTCTCTCTCTCTCGGTCTGAGTCTCTCTCTGAGTCCTCTTATTACTAACCTAGGCAAGAAACATGCTGCTACTGCCAAAGCACTAAATACTCTTGGCACTAACACGCAGCCAACTTTTCCCTCACACCAATTTCCATCTGCTCCCTTTCACATTTACTTTCTCTCCATTACATTCCCACTCAACAAACCTCCATTTCAAACCACTCCAAACGAAAACTACGCAGAAATCCTATTTGTTTATTTGTCTAGCATATTATTGAATTCAGATTAACGCCAATATGCACGTAATCAGTAGTCCTCCTCCCTTTAACCATCCTCTCTAGTATTCTAATCACTCTCACTCTCACGAAATGCGCAACGAAAACTTACCTAGCTTAACGCATATGTGATAAGATAAAATTCTATAACGTTTGTAGAATAATTTTATACACTACAGAATAAAACCATTGCAAACCATGCACTGCAATATAGTAGCGAAACAGCCAGTAATTGTTCAATTGGATCAATAGTTGTTCAATTGGATCAATAGTTGTTCAATGGGATCAATAGTTGTTCAATTGGATCAATAGTTGTTCAATGGGATCAATAGTTGTTCAATTG
>JABASD010004684.1:0-14609 GCA_019776165.1 Pogonognathellus flavescens
TTTGTTCTACCGACGTTAGAGTTCTCTTCTCTAGCCTAGATATTACAACTCGTGGCCTTTAATCGAAAAATAAATAATAATAATAATAATAATATGTTGAAAAAAACGTTAAATTTTGCATTTTATGTACAATAATATGAGGATTTTTAATTTCTTGAAAACAATACACATTTTTGAACAACCCAAGTTACTACACAGAAAACAACAGATTTTTGTTCATGTGGTGGACATTTTTACAATAGTTATTCCTGAGGAAGAACTGAATATTGAAATGCAGGAAGTCAAATTCCTTTGAATAATCTTTAAAAGCTCGGAAGAAATTATTTTGACAAGTTTCAGCAGCACACTACAGGTACATTTTACTACCAACGAATAAACACACTTTGAAACATTCAGGTGGACTCCTTCACCGTGGAATTCCATAACCACCTCCCCCAGGAGTTCTTAATATTAGTTTATCCTGAAAATAACAAAAAATTCAAAATAAAGTTTTAGAATAAGAATTAAGGAAAAGAAAACGATTGTAATCTAAAAAATTCAATTGCTCACCCCAGCTTGACAATCCAAGAAACACTTTCCTCCTAAATTTTTCAGGTGTCCATCTCTTTCCAACAGATTTTGACCTCTGCTGCCACCCAAACCACCACAAATACCATATGGCTGAAAAACTCTTCTTTCTGTTAAAATCGACAGCTTCATTTTTTTACGAAATTGAATTTCTCGTCGGACTCCATCGCCTCCACTGAATCGACCCTTCCCTCCCGTGTTCTTTTCCAAAGAAAAGTGCTTCAAAATAACGGGATAACGAGTTTCCAGAATTTCAGGGTCAGTAATTCTTGTGTTGGTCATGTGCGTGTGAACACCAGATGTGCCGTCCCAGGTGGGACCCTTTGGTAAATTAAAAACAAACGGGCAACGTAAATTACAATTTTGTTACAAACTACTTCAAAAAATTATTCGTTCTTTTTTAATCATTTTAAACCATCTTTTTTGCCACTATCTCATTTTGGAAATATAGCGAAATTATAAAGTTTTTTAAATTAAAAAATGGGACAAATAATTTACTTACCGCCCCCGCACCTCCTGCAACAGTTTCATAATATCCGACTGTTTCATCCCCGAAGGTGACATTGTTCATGCATCCCTGAGAGGCAGCACAAGCCTGGAAAGCTTTTAGAATGACGTCGACGACTCGTTGAGACGTGAGAACATTTCCTCCGACAACGGCCGCATCCTCTGAAGGGTTCAAAATGCTTTTTTCGGGAATGATTATTTTGACGGGTTTCAAGCAGCCTTGGTTCAATGGAATTTCCTCCCCCACTAAACAACGCAGGCAATAAATGATTGCCGATACGGTGATTGCCTTCGGGGCATTTGTGTTTCCATAAACTTCGTATCCAGTTCCAGTGAAATCAAACGTTGCCCCTCCTTCGGAATTAATTGCCACGGAAAGACATATTTTTGTACCGTCGTCCATGAAATCCTCAGCGTGTAAATTACGGCTATTCAATTTAGAACTAAAGCTTTTCAACATTTCTCGCACAGACAACTCCGCGTTTTCTTGAATGTGCATCATGTAAGCTTGTACAACATTCAAACCATAACTTTCTATAAGTTCGTAAATCAAACCAATTCCCTGTGAAAAAAATTCAACGTTAATTTTTTTTTAAATTAAGATACGCTTAGAGTAAAAAAAGGTATTTTTTTAAATGAAATGTTTAAATTTACTTTTCTATTCGCTGCAACTTGAGCACGCAAATCTGAAAGGTTATCTTTTAAGTTTCTTGTGCCAGAACCCCCGGGATATTTGGCAGGTTCGTTTAAAATGTCAATCAATTCTTGTTCTTGAAATTCCCCAGACTTGACCAACTTAAAGCTTTTAAATATAGCACCTTCCTCTGTAAGACTTTTTGAATGAGGTGGCATTGAGCCAGGAGTGATCCCTGTTAAAAATTTAATTAGTCAACATGAAATAATTTATTTTCCAAAAACATTTAGCAAAGTTGACAGTTTCCAGGAGGGAAGTTTTTAAAGACTTACCTCCAATGTCAGCGTGATGACCTCGACTTGCCACAAAGAATATAGGACTGTGTTTTCCTACACCTCTGTAAATTAATAAAAATTAAATTAAATTCTGCAAAAACAATATTGACACTTTTTCAAATAATCGAGACAGTTGTGCTTACCTTTGAAAGACGGGTGTGATGACAGTGAGATCCGGAAGATGTGATCCACCTGCACAAGGATGATTTGAAAGAATGACGTCTCCGTCATGTAATTCATGACCGATGGCTTTGAGTTGGTATTGGACAGCTTCTTGCATTGCCCCCAAATGGACGGGAATGTGCGGAGCGTTAGAAACTAACCCACCATCTGGACCGAATATTGCACAAGAAAAATCCAATCTGAAACAATTTTTAACGGTAATAAATTTTCAATAATATTTGTACTATTTACATGAAAATATTTTGGTACATTTTTGACAACCATACAAGATGGAAATAATTTTTAGTGGAAATGCTCATTTTTGAGTTTGACAAACCTTTCTTTGATGTTTGTTGATATGGATGTGCGTTGAAGGACTCTTCCCATTTGTTCAGCAATGGACATGAACCGGTGGGAAAAGATGCTCAACTGAATTGTGTCCAAATCGGTTCCAATCGACCTAACACTACAATCCAAAATGGAAATGATGATATCCCCCTTTCCATTTATTTCCGCCCGGCAGTTGGGTTCAATGAGAATTGTACTGAGGTCGTCCATTATGATACTTGGTCCTTCGATCACGCTGTTTGCCAATGCAGACAATTTGTACACATTTGTTGACTCGTAACCATTTTGAAAGTAAACTCGCACTACCTGCAAAAAACATTTATTCTTTAATGAATAAATATTTGAAACAAAAAGATGATTTTGGTTAAAAGTTAAAGATTTACAGCAATTGGGACGGGATGGTTTATTTCCGAGTGACCTTCTTCCATGATTACTGGACTCTTGAGTATTCCTCTTACGCGGATGTCATCAACAATAATATTTCGATTTTTAATCGTAAAACCAAATTCTTGCTCGTATCTAAAAAGTAAAATCCCGATTTAAGTTAATTAATTAGCAAAGGAAATAAATGAACACAAAAATTATCACAAACCTTCTTGTGAATGTTTCAAGAAAATTGTCGTTTTGACCAAGGCACATTAAAGCGCAATCAGTTCCCTCATATCGCAAATGAAGATACAATTCGCAGTCAATGACGTTTGATTTTAATTTTCCAGCACATTTGTCTTTTAACACATTGAAGCGTCCATTTATGTAACCCATGTTTTCTATTCACAAATATTATCCACAAATTAAATGTATACTTCCTCTAAAAATTAAATTCATATTTTACATTAAAATTGATTTACCTGGAGAATATTGAAGGCCGCAGGGCTCTTGTTCTTCATGCACAATATCTGCAAGAGCAAGTCCATATGCGGAAAGAATGCCAGCGTATCGTGGCACGATGACTTTATTAATTCCCAAGTTTCTTGCAACAGCACACGCATGCTGACCTCCAGCACCACCAAAACAAGACAAAATATGTGTGGATGTGTCATGTCCTTTCCCCTAAGGCAATTTTTGTATAAACATTTACAATTAGAATATTTTACAGTTTTCTCAGTTAATTAATTAATTAGTTTTATCAGAAACTGACCTGAGTGATGTTTCGGATAACTCTACACATTGCTTCGTTCGCAACTTCGATGAATCCCATTGCAACTTCTTCAACTGTCATGTTTCGTTGTAAAAACTCACTGACCTGACGTGCTTCATTTACAAAATGTTGATAAACGCCTTCTTTGTCGATCATTTCATCATCATTTGGTCCAAAGATTTTGGGAAAGAATTCTGGTATTAATCTTCCAAGAACTAAATTGGCATCGGTCACAGTTGGCAGTTTACCTCCCTTTTTGTAAGATATGGGGCCTGGAAGAGCACCCGCTGAATGAGGACCCACACAAAAGATACCAGAACGGAAATGTAAGATTGAACCCCCACCAGCCGCAACAGTTTCAATCGCCAGCTGAAAAATAAAATGTTAATTTAGAACTTGTACTGTATTTTTTTTAGTTTTTAAAACAAAAACATTTTCAATTACAAAGAATGAAAAATAGAATGAAAAATATAAACTGGGGGAATTAAATAAATTAATAAATTAAAAATATTAAAAATCTAAACCTGAGGAGCTTGAATGGTGATTCCTGCTGTGGTGGATTCGTAGGTGTGCTCGTAATGTCCATCAAAACGACTCACATCTGTTGACTAACATAAACATTTAAATAACACGCCCACAACTAAAAAATTGGTGCTAACTTTTTTGTAAACAAATTAAAATGTTGGATACACATAAAATAAAGTTGACATACAGTGCCTCCCATATCAAAACCGATCACAGGTTGACTTCCGTTAAAACTTGTTCTGGCGTATCCAACCACTCCACCAGCAGGACCAGACAAAATTGCTCTCGATCCGCAAAAACTGCAAATAAAAAATTAATATTCAATTTCAATCCTCAAAATGTCTCCCCACAACTTCTTTATTAATTATTTTTGCATACTCAGCCATGGGAGTGAGTCCTCCGTCACTCTTCATGAATAATACACTTGACTCACTAAGATTTTCAAAGCCAGAGGAAAACGTCTATGTTAAACCACATGAAAAATTAATCAAATCTTCATTTCTTTCGGAAAATTAGCAGAAAATTAATTTACGACGAACCTTGACGTAATTATGAATGAGTGGAGTGAGATAAGCGTCAGCAGCTGTTGTCAGTCCACGAGGCACCGCCCTAATCATCGACATCACCTCACTGGATAAACTCACGTGTTGAAAACCCATTTCTTTGGCTAGTCGACCCACTAATTGCTCGTGACACGGATAACTGTAATAGTAAGTGTGTACAATAAAAATAAACCAATTCGTAATATGTTACAATTAATTGCTTTGCCGGAAGTTTTTTTCTAACTTGTAAGAGTGAAGGAAGCAAACGGCAAGACTAGTGATTCCTTCTGCAAGGACACTTTGTAAATCATTTTTTAGTTTTTCTATCTCCACATTGGTGGCTACAAGAATTTTTCCGGTGTTTGTACTTTGGATTTTTTCACTTTCGTTGACGGGAACATCTTCTCTGTAGGTCAAGAGTCTTTCCTTCACTTGAATCACTTTCTCGTAAAGCATTTCTGGCATCGGCACTCTCTGAAATAGTAAAATATTTATTACCAATCTTTACCATTTTACATTCGCTCAAAATACTCCACACAAATTAAAAAAGTTACTATTAATTTTTTCGAAAAGTAATATTCTTAATAATAAGTATTAAGATGGGTAATGCAAAACATCTGTTAAACGATACGAATATTATTGTTGAAAATTATGAATAATTGAAATACCAAGTCGAATAAATTTCCTCTAGCTTGATTTCCAATTTTGAGTAAATCTTCGAAGCCTTCTGTAATCAATAAAGCCATTCTTTCTCCTTTTCTCTCCAGGAGTGCATTTGTGGCAACCGTCGTGCCCATTCGAATCCAATCAATTTGACTGGCATCGATTTTTGCGGTTTTTGGTATCTCTACTCCCGTTTCCTATTCAGGTAAAAATTCACGTATAAATTCTTTACGAAATTAATTATTTAACAACTAATGCCTATAAAAGGGCAGAAAAATAAACTTATAAAATAAAAATGTACCTGTTGTATAATTCGCCGGATGCCTTCTCTCGGTGCATCTTCGTAAGAGGAATCTACAGAGAGTAATTTCATTACAACAATTTTCCCGTTGGGACATCGCGTAAAGATATCGGTGAAAGTCCCTCCACGGTCAATTCCAAATTGAAATTTCATTTTATTTGTATTCCCTTTTCTGACGGATGTTCCGGTGAATTGTGAAACTTATGGAAAAATAAATTACTCCAATAAAACAGAATCTGTCCGATTTTATTTTCCGGAGGATTTAAATTTTAGCTGTCACAAATTCCCACCTTTATTTGAATCGCCTTGATTGAACCCACATGTGGATTCCTCTCGCACAAAAGTAAACATTGCCGTCTTTCTTATTTCTTTCTAGCAAAGTATTTTATTTATTTATTTAGGTACATATTTAATTCTGCATTGTTTTTAAATATATTTAGTATTTATTGCTAATTCAAAAGAAAAAAAACACTTTTTGAGACAGATTTGTTAATTTTCAGTGCAAAATGTCATATAAACCTAAAAAGAAAGATTTTTGGGAGTACCACACTCGGGCTGACGGAAGAAGTGCGGACCAACTGCGTGAAATTAAATGTGAAATGGGAGTTTTTTACCCCCAAGCAAGTGGAAGCGCTTCTTATACCATTGGAAACACAAAAGTGTTTGCTGCAGTTTATGGTCCTCATGAAGTAATTCATAAATTCATATCTAACCCAATACAGGATAAAATATAAAACATTGTTTCATCGTTTGTAATTTGGAATTTTTTGTTAAATTGATGAAATAATTTATTTTTTGATTATCATCTTTTAGATTCGGAAGAAAAAGCAACAGCAAGCAGAAAGAATGATAATTAATTGCGAGTATAGTTCGGCTTGTTTTAGTTCCAACGAAAGAAAAAAGTCAACTAAATCAGATCGCAAGTCTATCGAAATTTCGCAGAATCTCCAGAGTTTAATTGAAAATTTGATTGTTCAGGATACATTTCCAGGATCTCAGGTTGATGTCTACGTTGAAGTCATTCAAGACGACGGAGGATCTTATGCCGCCTGTAATATTTTAATTATTTCCCCAAAGATTTCTTTCGTAGAGAGAGATTCCGTTTTTCGTTTCTAAATCATAATTTATTATTTTAGGTATCAATGCGATGACATTGTCTTTAGTTGACGCTGGTCTTCCAATCCGGGATTATGCAATTGCAACAACCGCCACAATTACTCAAGAAATTAAAATGCTCGACCTTAACTCTCAAGAAAGAGGGAATTACCCGGAAATTACAATTGGAATTTTGAGTAAAAGCAAAGAAATTGTTGTTCTAGAGCAATATTCCCTTTTGCCTTTGGTTTACCTTCAAGATGTCATTGGATTCGGTGTTCAAGGTTGCGAGAATGTCTTTCAGTTTATTGAAAACGCCGTAAGAAATAAGTTTCTGTCAATGGGGATCTAATTAATACGAGACTGTATGTATTTTACACATTGTCATTAATTTAAATTACAACAGGTTAATTCAACGTTTGTTACGGAGAAATAAAAAAATTGTCTATTGATTTGAATGTCTCATCGCTGTCCACCGCTGTAACTTATTCTTAATATTTTGTAATTATATAAGTGACGTAAAGGTAAAATGTACCGGGGGAAAGCAGAATATTTCATTGGGCTTTAGTTTTTCAATTAAGAAAAATTTAAATGCGCCGAATTTAATGCTTTCATACGAATAATAAAATTCTTGAAGAATCTTTTTCTAATCTGATTGATCAGTGATCAAATCGATAATAGCAATTTTGGTTTAATTGGTACATTTTGGTTTGTTCTATTTCATTTTTCCGATTCTACTTACGTACATCTCAACATTCCTTAACACTTTCATCATACATCTCTTGATCCTTCAGTACACAGGTTTTGTTCAAAAAAATTTCCACTTCCTTCAGCTTTCACTCAGTAGCTAGTAGCTATGATGAAACTATGAAACTTCTTCTTAAACTTCACTGCATCGGAATCCTCTCATTTCAAAGTGTATTTTATTTATAGATAGTTTGCTTGGGATGACTTTCTACTTTACATTTTCCAATAACATGTTCCTTATGAAATTGGCTTTCAAAATATGTATAAGTCAACATATTTGTCCCCATTAGCTTACCCCCAAGAATCCCACCCAAAGTTTGTCGAAGTATATCGTAGGAGCACCATTTCTCATTTCTCTACATAAATAATAAAAATACGTAAAAGAATTATGATGTAAATGTATTATATTATTATTAGCCACCTAAAAGCAGGTGCGTATTTATTTCAACCGGGTTTAAGCCCCTCCCTCCCTCAGATTCGGGAAATCACAGGTTGCCGTTTTTTGGCGTTTGAGTCTACCCCGGATGGCTCTATGCCCCTTCCATTACAAAATTCGAGATACGCACCTGCCTGCAAAAGCTTAATATTCTGACACGATCTATTTTGCCTTTAATCTAAAATAACTTATAGGTATTGTAAATGAAAATCGCATGAGTAGGATTGAAAATCTCCTTTAAATGTTTTATTTAATTTCGGCATTTGTTAATCAATAAATATTTAAATGTGAATGAACTTAAAATGAATAAGAGAAACTCAAATAAATTTTACGTTGAGCGTCGGATAATTCATACTCAAATTAAAAACGAACTGTACGTTATGATCATGTGTATTTATTTTATTAATCTGATGTCCTCAATTGTAAAGTTATTTTCTTTACCATCGGACGTTATCTGGACCTCGTAATTGCACTAGTCCTTATCTACATGAAATTAATTCCTCCGTGTCATTACTTGTTGCCAAATGTTGCAAAAACCATAATGTATTCTTCAGCTGTTATTAACCTGAAGTTTTCCATTAAAACTGAAATGTAGTATTTCATTCGCAAAATATAATTATTATAGCTTGCCTAAAGAAAAGGGAAAATAATATTTTAAAAACGAAATAAATTTCCGAAAATAAATTTGGCATACGTATTGAAAAGTGGCATGAAATTAACTCAGGGCCATCTTACTCAGCTTTGAAGTGTTTGTCTCGTTCCGTAACCCTCTACACATTCACATATATATATAACTTCTCCCGCATCATACTTTAACAATTTATATTCAAACAAAATCCGGAGGAAGAAAAAATGAAGGCTCATTTTTAAATTAACAAAAAATAATTACGATGTCGACTGATCATAGTTTCAGATCTTGGTTTGATATTTCCTACGAAGTTGAACATAGTCCTGGTTCGGGAGCCTTTGGAACTGTGTACAAATGTAAACTTTTGCCTTTAAAAGAAAAAGTGGTGGCCGTCAAAACAGTGGAGTTTCAGTAAGAAATATTATATAATTTTATTTTGAGAGATGCAAATTGGTATTATACTTTAATCTTTTCATTAGAACGAACGACGATGAAAAAGTACTGCGGGAACTTCAGATTTTAGGAGATCTTTGTCATCCGCATGTTGTGAAGATTTTCAAGTCTTGGGTGGAATATCCCCCCAAAACATATAAATATCACTGCTTTACACGAAAGGAAGGAAAGACAGGCGTCATTTTTATAGAAACCGAATATTGCGGTCTGAACTCTTTGAGACATTGGTTCCTAAAAGACTGGAGGAACAAGGAGCAAGCCAAAATATTGATATACCAAATTACAAGCGGAGTAAAGTATTTGCATGACAAGGGAATAATCCACAGAGACTTGAAACCAGAAAATGTTTTGCTACAAAACGAAACTGTTTCTAATTCAGTAGTAGCAAAAATCTGCGACTTTGGAGTTTCAAGGCAAACGGCAACAGTCATGACTTCCAAAGTTGGGACATTTGGATACATCAGTCCCGAAGTGGTAATCACATTAGTTAAAATTAATTGTGCAACCTAAACTCTCAATTTCCAAACAAATTTTTTCCAAACGCTCGAAGAAAATTTCAAATTCATTTTTAATTTTATTGATTTATTACAAAATGTTTTTCCGGAATTGGGAGGTGGGCGTTCAAAGAAAATTTCAAATGTTTGTTGCAATATATTTTAATAATTGAATTACTTTCTTTGTTGTTTTGATAGTTGCATTTTTATTTCATTTTTAGTTGCAAAGGAGGAATTACAACAAGAAGGCGGATGTGTATTCCCTTGGGGTCATGTTTTACGAAATGTTGCTGTTGGGAGAAGTGAAAAATGCAGAACTAAGTTGTGCTTTGGCTGCAATGATGCTCAATGATACCACAAATTATGTTTTCCAATTTCTCCCTCAAGATGAAAATCTCATTAATTATCAGGTATCTTTTTTAATAATTGTTTTAAACATTTCATTACTAATTGTGCAAATAAGAATGAATGAATACGTTGTTGTTATAAAATGGAATAACATTTTAATTATTTATGTGAAAAATGTGAATTTAATTTTCATAAAATTTATTTTTTTAATAATGTGTTTAAACATTTCATTCCGTTAACAATTTATTGCATTTTTGTTTTCATTTTCAACTTTAATAAATTACATAATTAATATAAACCTTGAAATAAAAATATAATCAGTAAAAACTTTTTAAATCAATAAAACAAGTAAAATTAATATTTCGAAAATTGAATCAAGTGTGACAAGTAGATTGGAAGAGTAATAGAACTGAATTATATTTATTATTTATAACATATTTTTCTTATCATAATTATTATTTTTATTTAGTAATAGCTTATATAGTACTCATTAGAAGCAGTGAAGCAGATGAATTCAATAACTTTATTATTGTGTTACGTATTTCCATTAATTTTTATTCTTAGGTATTGTAGTATTTTAAACAGTATTTATTTAATTTAATAATTAAACCGGTGCGTCATGAATCAGTTCAGAACTAAATCAACGAGACGAGTAACGAGAAACAATGAAATTGTTAAAGATAAAGGAAGTTTTAAAATTGGGAGAGAATTTGTGCAAATAATAAATTATTATAAATTTATAAAATGGATTTTATTTTAATTGTCAATATTTTATGTGATATAATTTAATTTTAAATTAATAGTTAATTTAATTTTATAAGTACTGAAAAGTTAATTTTTCCGTTAAACTAGAAAAAAAATTATTATTAAAAATAGGAAAAGTCTCTGATTAAAGGAATGGTGGCGGTGGATGTGGAGAGCAGACTTGAAATGAACGCTGTTGAACAGAAATTACTTCAAATCTATCCACACATTCAAAATTTGACAATCTTAAACACGCCCAAAATGCAAATTACCAGTAAGGAATTTTTAAATATTTAGTTAAGCATTTAATTTCTGTTTTTAATTTTTTTTTATTCTTATTTCTGCGTAGCATTGAAAGCTGTTGATGAGACCAAAAACGTTACTTTCACAAAAACATTGACAGAAGATCCAAAAAATGCTGCAGCTGAGATATATTCCAAAAATGATACAAAATTTGTAAATAAATCTGAACAATCAACAACAATTAAAAATAAGCCAAAAGTTAAAAAGGATTTCGAAAATGTTAACAACAATGATGCTTGTGGAAGTAAATTAACTCCACCCGAGGAACAAAGCGATTTCCAAACAGTACGCGCCAAATGGCAACAACTTTCTGTGAATGAAAGTAATGAGAAGCCATCAATGAAGAAATTGACAGCGTTAAACCAACGAAACGTGGAAAACCAGAAATCTTGGGAAGAAATGTTTTTATCGTTCGAAGTTTGCGTTTCTGAAGAAGCATCAATCGCTTTGCGTCTCATTTCTTTTCTCCATCCAAACGACATCGACACAAAATTTGTCATCCAACTCTTGAAGAAATTTATCTCCTATGGACCAGTTGACGTGTTTCAGATTTTAGAAAAACACTCCATATGTCAAAGAAGAAAAGTTAAAGACAAAGATTTCATTTCGGTTGATCCAAATCTTCAGGAAGTCATCCGGAGGAAATTGGGAGAAGGGAAACTGATTGAAATGCTGGACAAATTACTGGACATTATTTACAAAATGTTAATTGCAAATGAAGTGGCATGGACTGATTTGATTCAAGTTGAGACTCTTTGGAGGATTTAATTTCTGTTGCGGGGCAGTGGAAATTCTGGAATCCCATCTTGGAATCAAACATCGCTCCACGTTGAAAATTATGTTCTGGAAAGGAATCTTTCATGGGTATGCAGAAGAATATGAAGATGCTCTCCGAATTCAACTGGAAGTCTACCCAAACCAAAAGTCTCTCTTTGGGGAGGAAGATGAACACACTTTAGAAACAGCGACGGCAATAGGAAATGTGTATTGGAGCCAGAATAATTTGGAAGAAGCGAAAAAGTGGTTGGGTGAAACTCTAAAGAAGACCGAAACTAAGTTCGGAACAGAAAACACAACTACACTTTCATTAAAGAATGAACTTGCATCTGTACTTTTAGCTGAAGGGAAGGACAAAGAAGCAGAGAATCTCTGGCAGGAACTATTGTCACTCTATGAAAAACTCTTCGGCAGAGAACATTCTAGCACATTGTCAATAAAATACAACATTGCGTTGAGTAAGGAGTGTCAAGGGAATTATGACGAGGCTTTGACAATCTACGAACAAGTCTTAGAAATGAAAGAGAAAGTGCTGGGAAAACAACATCCCAGCACATTACTCACCAAAGAAAGCATTGAAATAACGAAAAGTAAACAAAAGAAACTTAGAACTTACTGGTGACCTTAAACATAAAATAAAAATATAATAAAATTTGCATTTTAATTATTAATTGTCAATTGTGGCTGCTAAAAACTTCTTTCCTTCATATTCGGTAG
The DNA here is from genome assembly GCA_019776165.1 of Pogonognathellus flavescens. Taxonomy (NCBI): domain Eukaryota; kingdom Metazoa; phylum Arthropoda; class Collembola; order Entomobryomorpha; family Tomoceridae; genus Pogonognathellus; species Pogonognathellus flavescens. Next base: position 12,465 of record JABASD010004684.1, read on the forward strand.
AATAAAACAGGGACGTATCTAGAAATTTGCATGGGGGGGGGTCAAGCTGTTTAGGGAGGGCTGAGTGCCTAAAAGTCTTAAAAAATTGTAAATTTTGTCTCACCTTTTTTCCGGAATTTTGGGTTTTGAAAAAAACAAGCCCGGTGAGCCAATACGTAGTTACGCCCTTGGTTGTCAAAATTGGCTTAAAAATTTGATTTGTAATAATGAAAGCAATTTTCTTATCTTATCAACTTTTAAATAAAAACTTAAATATTGATGCTATTATTTCATAATATTTTAATAATATTCTCAGAAATTAAATTGGCGAATTAAGTAAAATTTAATGGTAAGACAAAAAATAAAATACTTAATGTAAAATAAAATAAATTTTGATTTGAATCCACTGATATTAAACTACGTTAAAAAATCGTAATCCATGATAAATATTAAAGTTACTATTAAAGCAAAGGTAAAATATACCGGCGGAAAGCAGAATATTTCATTGGGTTTTAGTTTTTCAATTAAGAAAAATTTAAATGAGCCGAATTTAATGCTTATACGAATAATAACACTTTTGAAGAATCTTTTTCTAATCTGATTGATCATTGATCAAATCGATAATAGTAATTTTGATTTAATTGGTACATTTTTGTATGTGCGGGTTTTAATAACTTCATTTTAAATATAGAGCCGATTCTACTTTTCTGTTGTTTACCAAAACGACCTAAAATATTAAACTCTCAAGAACAATGGTTTAATTTTATTATGCGACGTTTTCTTTGGCATGCATTACAACAGGCATTATAAGGCCACTACTATCAGGTGCGTAGCCAGAGGGGTGTACTGGGTGCACGTGCATCTTACACTAGATATTCGACTGATTTTGCAAAGAGCATCAAAAAAATAGGAGAAGACTTTTAAAGTGCAATTTTTGATTATACATTGTAATTATACACTAACCAAAGCCTCAATTCAAAATAAAATCAATTCAAAATAATAAAATAAATAATCCTGGCTACGCGCCTGACCTGAACTAACAATAACTGAGAAAGAGAAAATGACATAATATTTATTTAATGATACATTTGTCGTTGACTCAAACTGTCTTTCACTTGTGCACATTTCTTCCACACAATTCATTTCACACATTATAATCGTTTTTTTCATGTTTGTATGAGGCCCTAAATGCAACGCCAAAAATAAACAAAGAATTGTTTGTGCAACTGCAAATTATCTAAAAATCTAAAAGTTATAGTCTAAAAAACTTTTGTGCAAAAGAAGATGAGGGAATCGTTATTTGAAAAGCAGGAAGTGTCAGAAAAGAATCCATTGGAAATCCACACAGTAATTTTTGTTATTATCTAATCTTACGGAGTTTTTGTTCTTGATGTATATATTTTACGGCAAATTGAATTTTTCTATTGGCTACACACAAACAGGTTGTGAAATGCTTTTTGGGGTTTTTGTCTCTGGGGGAAATTAAAAATTGTCGGATGGTGTGTCAACGATGGAAGTTTGTAGCAGAGCCGATTTTGAGAAATCGGTCAAAGATTCATTTCAGCTCATTCAGTCGTCCCAAGGATTTTACAAATTACTTTCCGCACTTCAATCTTCCTTTTATCAATTTTAAGATCTCATTCGATTACACCGACGGATTGTTGGTTTCGGAATTACAAGATTTTTTCACGAAACATGGAAAAGATATTAAAAGTGTTGAATTCGAGGAATCAAACGAAATGCTGCAGATTTACGGAATGCAAAATACATTCGACTTAAATCCTTTCATAAAAATACTCCCAAATCTAGTAGAAATGAAAATTGAAAACGGATCTATAAACTTAACTAAACTGCCCCTCACCGTGAAAATCGTCTCTTTAGAAAACTGTGACGTGACTGTGCATTCCAACAGAGACAAGCGGATTGCACCGACAAAAATTTCTTTACACGGTGTTACATTTTACCGGAATAAAAAAACTTTGCTGGATATTGTGATAAATGATTTTGTGGATTTTGGCAAATGTGTGGAAATCAAAATCTGCGGTTCAACGATTACAGGGAGTGGGATAACTTTTGACATATCCCGAGATAATATCAGTGCCCGCAAAATTCATTTTCATGGCATTCATCTTTCAAATTGGAAAATGTCAAATTTAAAAACCGATT
>JABASD010004685.1:0-14608 GCA_019776165.1 Pogonognathellus flavescens
AGAAGCATATACAAAGCTGCAATTACCCGCATGTGCATTGGAAAATTAAAAGGCTGCTCCATTACAATTGCCATGTGCATTACAAATGACGTTGCAATAAATTGATCAGGATTTTCAACATTTTTAGATCTTGGATCCCCCAAAAATAAAAACACGCACGTTATTAATAGGACGAATATAAAACTAAATATTGTCAACATCCACACGTTGATGTCAAACGGATAAACGAAGGCTTCCCATGTTAGTTCCATTTTCGGTTTTGCGGTTACAAAATTAATTGTGCCAATGCTAAGAGTACTGGCGAAATTCATGTCCCAATATAGAATAGCAGTGTAAGCTCCCATCGTCGTTATATCGTAATTGTTTTCTTTGTCTTTGTAAAGAATGTTGGCTAGTATCCCCGTCCAAGTTCCATTTGGCAAAAGCTGGGGATGTCCTGTAAATCCAACGTAAAGTTTTAGAAAAATTGTGTAGTTAAATACTTTTGCAGCTTCTGCGATAATACTGTAGTGGCTTCCTGATAATTTTTCAATGCCATTAATTTTTGTGGCATGTATATAGGGAGGTACTGGTACTGCTGTCACTTTAATTGTTCTTCCGTTCAGGTTTTTACCCATTCGTGGACGGTTTGCAAATTTAAACAGGTTCGCAAGTTCAATTTTTATCATTTTTCCATTGTCCCAGATGACAGGATCTACAAATATAGAGTTTGTCGTAAATGAAATTGCCATTCGACTTTTCAGGTTTTTGATTTCCTCTCTTATAACGAATTCTGGCAGATTGCTTTCGTTGGATATAAATAAAAATGAATCTTTTTTTCGGTTGCCTGATTCTGTAACGGAATTCAATATTTTTGGGACTGAATCTTTAGAAGATATCCAGAATACGAAAATCATGGCCACCATTGAGTAATGGGATTTTCGGATTTCGCTATCAAAGAATCCAGTTATCGAGGGATAACGTGAAATTAGAAACATTTGAAGTTCGCTTTCGTTAGCAGAATTAGTTGTGTCACTAAAATGTAAACGCACAGTAAAAATCTTACTGTAATTTTCCTTTATCAAGTGTTCTAAAATATGAATGAAAGTTTGTTGAAATTCTTCGTTCTGACTCCAATTGAAATTGTTGTCATCTCTATTGTATTCTAGAAAGTGTGCTATCTCGAAAAATGTGAACACTATTACTGCACAAAAGTATTTCATATTTTGTTGTTAAAGTTGCAGCTTTTAACAGGTAATTTCTATCGTGAAGTTTTTATTTTTTATTTTTGGACGGGACGAATCGCAAAAAAAAATGTAGCCACTACTGATTAAAATAGCGACGAGTGAAACTATGTAGATAATAAATGCAGATTAAATTTTTTTCATTTGCAAAATGAGCTTGTTGATGTGGTTTGTTGGTGGCTTCTTTTATTATTGGCAGGTTCAATAGTTTTATTTCTTCACCGCAGACTGAAGCTTTCTGTTCCTGGTATTCACTGTGAGTAATGGGAATTGATATAGATTAAGTTCATGAGTTATAAACACCCTTTCTAAGAAAATGTGAAGCTTTCTAAATTTAAGAACACTTTATCGAGATAACCCTGACTGTCAATAATAATTTATACGTGTAAGATAACATAAGCATCCGAGTCCATATAACATGCTACATTATTATCTGCCAACTGCGTCGTAGCTTTTTAAGCAATTGAAAATTAATTTCTCTCATCATAAAACTAAAACTATAGCATGTAAAAGCTCGGAAAGTGTGGTTTTCAATAGAATTGTATGGGATATTTCAATTCAATATCGTATTACATACAGATCGAGTGTGTATTGAATTTTTTTGGTTTTTACCATCAGTTAGAATTCATTCGATCCTTTCTTAGTACATCATATTAATAGGTACATAAATCCGGCAATATTTTCAGCAGAGAAAAGATTAAAACTTTTTCTAAACTAAATATGTTGTTTAATTGCCAAAATAAGCAAGACTCTTAATTCGTCTACGAGATTGAAAAACATTAATTATAAATTCCAATTTCAGTACAAACAACAAGGACTTAAAATCGCAAATGACCTGCATAATATGATTCAGCTCCTTTTCTGCTGGTGGAAATATTTTAGAAGATAACGGACACATTATCGTAAATACATTTTTTGTTTGACTATATATATATAAGTCCCGTTGAGATACCTGTATCTGAAATTATGTAAGTACTACACCATGCCATGATAAGCAAGTTTTTTAAAGTATTGTTTAAGTATGATTGTTGTGGATTTTAATCAAACACTTAGCAAGATAATAATCAAGGAAATAAAAGATGAATCAATCAACATTAAAATGTAAATTAGACACAACAGATGCATTACATTAATAAATACTAATTCCTTTACCCTTCAATTTTTCAAAAGTCATTAATAGTCTCAATGTAGTTTCAATTTAACTATCATTTATAGGTATAAACTTCAAGATACGTAGAGATATCAGAACTTTTTACGTCGTTTCGTAAATAAATAGCTGCGCTTTTTAGTTTTGAAGTTGATATGATAATGTGCATGGAATAGATGCTGTAGTGATTAAAGGCTTAATTTTAAATGGTACAAAGTAGAATGGTAGCCATTATTAATTTGAAGTGCATTAAAACCATTATCAAAATCTTTCAGTCGTCAAACCGAAAAGTGAAACCGCATTTTATTATAGTGCACTTTCTTTGTAGTTAATAATTACAGTCACACAAAACTACCATTACCGAGTAGGTCACATATTTTAGTCGGTAAGAAAACTAAGTTGCTGGTATGATATCAGGTTCAGGAGAGAATAAGGCCAGCACAATACTTTGACAAAAAGCAGTTTGTACACATCATTTGTGGTCACCAAATAAATAGTTTGTAATCTTTCGTGAATAAAAACGAAATAATTATAACCCAACTACAATTTAAGAAGACGACCACATCGAATACGACAAGATGAAACTATTTTGGATTATAAGTATAATAGATGTATTTTTCTTAATGGAGCATATACTTGTTGCACAATGTGATACTTTTGAGTGGAAATATAAAATAGATTTTCAAAAATCTTTGCTTCACCTTTTAGAACGTTCTATACGACAAAATTACAATGTCATTTTTACCGTGCGGTTGGTTTTAAGTGACCAAATGAATTCGACTGAAATCAATACTAGCTTTGGGCAATTTATTACTTCACGGTATCCAACAATAACCGGGTGTTTGGAAAAAGATATCCGAAATAATCATCACTCAATGGCAGCTATGATTTTTGTCTTCGGATTTTCTTCAAATTCGGTACCACAAACCTTACAGACAATCCAAGAAATAGGCAACCGGAAAAAAGACATTTTTATTTTCCTCTCGGACGAAAACATTTTATCGAAATTTGTTTTGGAGAAAGCGATCGTCAATCTTAAAACTCGAATGGGGATTTCCTTGACGAACAACGACATTTTCTTAGACCCGCCAATTTGGGATAACGGAAAAATGGTGAGGGTCCCATTGGAGAACCTCTCTGCTTCTTCGAAATATCCAAGAATGGGGAAAAATCTTCATGGTCGACACATTACAATTTCATCAACACGAGTTCCTCCCTACATACACGTTGTTGAAATCGACGGAAAAGAAACATATTCAGGCAACCATTACAATCTTGTCGCAGAAGCTGCAAAAGTATTCAACTTCACATTTTCCATGAAACTTTATGCAGCCAATGAAGGATTTCCTGATATATTAGCAAACGGAACCTGGACAGGTGTAATAGGAGATATCATATATTACGATGAATATCACAACTACGATATGATGTTAATGGGTGGATATACAGAATATTTTTACAAAACCATGGACTATGCGAGTACACTTGGAATCGGAGCACTAAAATTTGTAACTGCCAAACCTGAATTGGAGTTACAATGGGACGCATTCCTTAATCCGTTTAAAGTCGACGTTTGGATTTTGACTACACTAAGTTTTGTATTCGTCGTCTTAATAACGTGCGTGTTTTTATTTTTGGGGGATCCAATGTCTAAAGGTTGTGAAAATCCGGATCAATTTATTGCAACTTCATTTGTAATGCACATGGCAATTGTAATGGAACAGCCTTTTAATTTTCCGATGCACATGCGCATAATTGCAGCTTTGTACATGCTTCTGATCATTATATCTGGAACAGCGTATAAAAGTAATCTTGTTTCATACCTCACCATCCCGGAAGCGGAAAGCATTCCTACAAATTTTAACCAACTTTCAAATCGACCAGATTTTCATATAATTCTGAACAACATTGAAGATGTTATTTCTGGTCCATTTTTCCGCAATAGTAAGAGTCCAGCTATTCGGAGAATACGGAAAAAACTTGTCTATAATAAAAATACGGTAGATTGTGTGACAAAAGCGTTAGTGAATCCGAAAACCGCATGTATAGGATGGGTACCTTTCATCGACATTTATGTAGCGGGATATTTAACATTGAATCCTCAATTGAATGCCATGTATCTTTCAAGTGGAACTCTTATGCCATGTGCATTGACGTTGGGATTTCAGAAGGATTCGGTTTTTGCAGAAGCATTTGCACCTATAACTGCAGCAATATATGAATCATTCCTTTACAACAAATGGGAATCAGAGGTCATTTATGATATGAAAATGTCCGGGAGGAAAGGCATGTTAAAACAGAAAGGAAGTGCAGTGTACAAGAAGTTGGCCAATTTTGCCTCAAGCAACAAAGCGGGAGGAACTGCCACGGTGCTGGGTGTAAATAATTTGAAGTTGTCAATTTATAATCCTTGGCATTGGGTTGTTAATCTCCCTCATTGCTTATTGTGGAGAACTGCTAACCAATTCAGTTAAATTAAAACGTCAAACCAGCATCGTGTTTTACAAGCACAATAATAGTAAGCACAATCACATAACAACAACTGCTTTGTAATCTAAGTGTAATAGAAATGTAATCAAAGTGTAATCTCAATGTAATTCAAGTGTAATATAAATGTTATCCAAGTGTAATATAAGTGTAATGTGAATGTAATTTTGACAAGACACTTAAACTATAATAGATCAGCGTGCAAAGCGAAACTTTCTGCCTATTATATGTTTTAAAATTGAGTAATTCACGTACAAACTGCTTCGTTGGTTTACTCACTTCTGAATTGTTCACAACCTTCACGTGTAAGTATTTTCACGGGGAAATTTAGTAGCAATGACCTACAAGCAAAATTTCTATGGGGACATTTTCCCTTTGCATGTACGGATTCAATGCTTCTGTTCTAGCTAAAAATAAATGTATAGATAAGATAAGGTATTATTTTTGCTGAATTATTTACAACCTTCAAAGATTCCTTATTCACGCGAAACAACTTAAAGCTCTATTATGGGTATGTATTATTAGAATTAAGATTACCTAGCATAAAATATTTGATAATTTGTTTTTCTTTATCCATTTTACAAGTTCATGTGCCTAATTTACTAATACTATAACCAAACAGTTCTTCAAAGTACTGTATTTATGTTTAAATTCAATGAAAAATAAATATTTGCCATCATATTAATATTGGTGTAAACTTACATTAGTTGAGCCTTTATAACGTTCAAATTATTGATGCTATTGATTTGTAGCAAATAGAATCGCATGGAATCTTCTCGCACGGAATTTGTTTCAATTTGTGATGTGAAAAAATGTGATTTTTTTGTGGATTTCGTAAAATTGTTAATACCTACGTGCAAAATATCTTAAACTATAAATATTTAATAGTGTTTCCTCATTCAATACAATTTTTCTTTCATTGATTCCTTTAATTTTGTGCTTATAAACATCATTTTATTTTAGGCTTGCGAAACGAGACACCTTTGTATCGTTTACTACAGCAAACTCAATTCAACCATTTTTACAATAAAAGTGAGTAATTAAAATTATACGGAAGTAAAATTAACAAATACCATTTTCATCCTACACTTCATTAATAATTACTCCACACCATGATTTCCATGTAAACATTTGATTTAATACATAATAGGAACTAATAGCTGCTATACTATGAAGACTCTTAAACTGTGTTAAACATTTAGCAAGATAAATGCTCAGCATAATTGTAATTTTTCAACGAAGGCTTCTGTTCTAATAAAACTATTCACTTTCCCAAGTAAAATAAAACACTTAACCATCCATTCACACAAAACAAGCGAAAAAATATTCCCCCCAATTTGCAAATAAAAAGGACCACTCAAATTTTGAATCACAAGGCGTTTTGGAACTATGCTGCTATCCCACATCGTATTGATTGCCTCATTTTCATCCTTCTGTTTCTTCATTTTTTCAGCATGAAAATTTCTCAGAAAAGCATCTTCGTCTTCTTGCCACTTGAGAAGAAGTCCGGAGACTTTTTGAGCGTCAATGACTGCACAAAGAGTTTTAGCAAATGCTTGTCTCGGTTTCATCATGAATGTAATGGGTATTAAAGAAGTTGCGTCTTGTGATACAACATAAGGGGAGCTTCCTTTGTAGGAACTGCCAAAATTTACCGTCAAAAAGGAAAACGTATGACGAGAAAATCCAAGCAAACGGAGACTTGAGAACGTTTTCTAAGCAATTTCCTTCTCGACCAATTAGTTTTCTCTTGTTGTAAATGTTCCGCAATATTTTTTCATCATTTTTGTAGGTTGACACCGCTCCTCCACCCACCATTGATTTTTCCATTCCCCAAGAAACGTGACTAGAAGTGGATAATTGGAGAAATGTGGTTGTCAACGTCTCTAAAGTAGGCTTTGTCATAATGTTAATTAATTTTGACATGTATAATGTGCAAAGAATTAATCCGCCAAACAACAAAACAATATACAGAGGACTGTATTATATTTCACTCTACATAATTTTCTTACTTTCTCCTCGATAACAAATTGTAGCGTGATTAAAATAATTGTAACTAATGTAATTCATTAATCGCTTACGATTACTCAACCTACAAGATGACTTAATGGCATACGAAACATCACTATTTGGTCTTACTATTCCGTAATGGGTTTCGGATTATTGTGATTATTTTATCAAGAGGTTGTTATTGAATATTTGATGGTTTATGGTAGATTGACCACGTGGGTATAATAAAGACACCATAATTAATCTAACAATCGTTTACAAGTGACCTTTAGTACACGAGCCAAGAACCACCCAAGTCTATTAATATATACATGAACGATTGAAGCAATACATCGGAATATAATTCAACGCAGTGAAAGTTGTCCAAACCATGAGCTCAAAACAGTTACATTTTGCAGCTTGTCACAAATGCTCATTTGAAAAATAAGAGGGCTGCAGGATAGTTTCATGACATTGATGAAAACAATTACGTTTACTTTAGTTTCAGCATACGATAAATATACTAGGATTTAATAATACATTGTCTTTATATGTATTATATGTATATACGTATCTATTATTTGTAGTACAGAAAGTACAGACTACTAAACTATGTTGAGACAATATTGGAAGAATAAAACTCTACTTCTTCAGAAATAATGTATCCTTGTCGCCATAAAATTTACATAATTTTCTAAATTTTCCAGTCTGCCATTTCCACAATTTGATTTGAAAAAGAGAAATAATTATACCAAAGTTATTGTAATATTCTCTGACCATTTTTATTGAAAACCACACGCGCCACATTGTCGTTAACCTCCAATTACTAATATGAGACGGAAAAATATTTTGACTTAATTTTCAATGTAAATATCAAACATTGCAACAAAATTACATCATTAAATGGCATTTTGAGGACCGGTCGACATTTAAGGTATACATATTACGCCGGAAGTTACTTTCATAAGCTTAAATTCTGTCAAAACCTCTTTTTACTTTTTAGTCAAGGTTTTCTTCTCAAACCGTACATAACTAATAGTAGCGTTCTTAAGATGGTAACTCCAACTTCGATGTTTTTATTGGAGGTGATAGTAAAATGGAGTGGTCTTGTAGGCGGATCTCCTTTTGAATGGCAAAACTCAAAAGAATTTGTTATCCGCATTTCTAATTCAAAAAGACAGAAATGTGTATGGGTGCTTTACAATGTTATACAGGACACATGGTGGGTTTATCTGGGCATTAGAGGTTATTATGATAGACACATCGGTAATGAAGCTGGGTTCTGCCTTTGCTTGATGTTATTCTTTATTATAGGTTTACTTGTGATAACAGCGACTTTAATGTTTAAAGAAAGCGAAAAGTTTGAAGCTTTAATTAACAGTTTCTTGCGTTTCACGCAGCAAATTAAAAGTAAGTCGTCCACATTTATTATTTCACAGCTATTATAATTGAATTGTAGCGGAGAAAAAATTGTGTCAATACTTTTATTTGTATTTGTCCGTGAAATAGAAAAATTCGAAATCAGGGGTGCAGAATCAAATTTGCCGAAACGCTTGGAAATATTGCTTGGATCGACATACTTTTATTTATTTTTTTGGCCGGTGGTTTTTATTTTAGTGTATAATTTATACTCCGATTGGTCAGTCTTTCCAACATCATTTCTTACAATCCGATCAAAACCCGTTTTGTTTTTGGTAAAAGTTTTATTCAGTTGTTTATTATTTTGGTTTGTTGCTGCTTTGTGTGCCCATACTTGGCTGCTCATCGTGTTTATGTTTGTTTTTATAACAAGCTACAATTACATATATAAGGAAATTAGGTAAGTGCTATGAAAAAATAATAAAAAAATTGTTATAAAATTTGTCAGTTTACAAATTGATGTCATTTCTCGATGTTGTGATTTTTCGTAGATTTTGTCAAAGAACGTACACAGCAGCAGATTCTTTAAGAACTCTTAAAAACGTCAAACAATGTCACTTATGTTGCAGTATAATGGTGAAAATATTGAATGAATTATTTACTCAGCCTCTTTATTTCATTAAAAATTCATTCAAACGTGCCATCTACTTTGCCTGTTTCTGCTGCATTCGTAAAAGCATGGAACTTGGACCTTTCGTTTCATCAATTTGTATGTTTTATTCCATATATGCGGTAATTTTGTGGTCACTCATACTTAGAGGTTACTCGGAAATATATCACACTTCTTTAGGCTCTATAAACTCCTGGAGACCAACAGCTACTCATCAAAATTCATTCACTGAAAAACGAGAATTAAAAAAGCTACGATCATCCTGTTTTGCAAATAAAGGTAAAATTGGAAGTTTTTCCTTCGTAAAAAAGAGAAATATTTTAATTTTCCTCATTTCCGTAATTGAAGGTACATCCGAAATGCTACTCATAGTGTAACAGTTAAAGAATTTTCTAAATTTATGTTCAATGCATAACAATAATTTTAATTCGTGAGAAGGGTTTCCAAGTGAGGTAAAGTTAATACGGTCGGAGAACGACTATTGCAGTAAAAGCAAACCGATTTCACAGAAATTCCTACATCGTTATTAAAGTTTTCTTTAATGATTAACAATTTTTTGTTTATGTCTGTTGTGATATATGAAGTCTAAATATTCTGCGAAAACAAAAATAAAATTCGTTTTTACTGAACAATCGATGCTTTTATGCTTGCTTCAAAAGAGAAATGAAAACAGGGTGCTACGACAGCAGTCTTTATGAACCCACAAATTCCACAGCCTTCAAACGTTTAGCTAAACATTTTAGTGAATTTGTGAAAGTTCAGTACAGTTTATGTCTACAAAGTTCAAAGTTTAGTTTTATTAACGTGTCTATAGTAGCCATTTGCATGAACAGCCTTTATCTGTGTAATATAACAAAATCAGCAATAACAACTATGCTGCTCTCCCCACAAGATACTAAAACATAAAGGGTACAATAATCTTTCCTAGCCATCTAATACTTAACGTAAACAGATGATAACGTATGTGTCTGAATCTGACTCCTTTCTGTGCGTGTAATATTCTGATGTGTCTTGGTGCAGTACAGTCTGATAGCTTGCTCTAATCCGTCAGCTGACAAACACTCTGCACCAATATTCTTTCATTGGCGCAGTAATACAAATATTCTACACCGATTCAAAGCAACACCATCCCATACTATCCCATAATATAACTTAAAAGCGTAAGTGTGTAACGGCGCGGTAATAAAAATTAATTGGAGATTGCTGTGATTGCAATGAAAATGCGTTCATGTAATGAACGGGTTACCGCTAGTACATTATAAAATAACTAACATCAATCAGTAAGCATAGTCTGAATGGATAGATATAACTATTGGTAATTAAATCCCTACATATTATCTTAAATTATATCTCCTTCTCTAACAACGCGTGTTTCTCCAACGAGAACCAATATTTTTATTCTATATTTATAAGAATGTAAGCTGTTCAGCTTTTCTCCATTCTCACAGGAGTAGGCAAGGGCGTAATTACGTATGGGCCCAGCGGGCTTGCCTCCCCCCAAATTCCAGAAAAAAGAGGTCGTCAGACAAAATTTTGACGTTTTTTGAGCTTTTAGCCCCCCAGACTTCTCGATCCCCACCCAGCACAAATTTCTCGATACGCCCCTGGGAGTAAGCAAAAGAGATCACAAAATTCCCGGGCAGCCCACCAAAAATACGAAACCGTAATTGGTTTGTTAATTACCAGAATTGTTCATTTAATATAATGTTTTTTTTTAAATTTCCGTCAAAATTTGTCCCCGTAATTTTTGCGATTTATTTTCATCGTATGTGATTTAATAGTCAGATATAGTTTTTGGTAAGCTCTCATGAGCCTATTTGCGATATTTTTAATTGAAGTGACCACAAAGCCTTCAAATTTCATTTCCCGACTACTACATTACAATTACTATTCTCTATGTTTTGCTTGGTTTCAATCAAGTGTCATTAATTCGTTTTTATTTTTCGACTCCCTACAATCAACTGAATGTCTGCTTAGGGTTCCTCAAATAAATTACAGTTATGCCACTGCCAAGTATACTATCAATGGGGTACTTCAAAGTAAAATTTGGATTTAAATTTGGTTCAATTTCTGGCAATTTGAACCAGGGGCACACATGCCCTTGTACAATCACCCATAAGCACGTCATCACTTTGCTCAGTTTAATTGTAAAACTTTTCAATGCTTCTATACTTTTGAAAAATTTGTTCTTGTCAATGATAATATTTTGGCAAATGTGCTAAATATACGAGTCTAATTTATGTCGTCCAGTCCCAGATAATCCTTATTTTCTACTTGCGCGACGCGTGCTCCCAATGCTCTCCCCCTTTTGGTACGCTCTTGTAATATCCCCCCCTGTAAAACACATCAAATATGATCACAATTAAAAACATTTTAACAGTTGATTTTCGTAATAACAGGATTGCGATAGTTTACTTGTTAATGTATGATATGGTTTTATTTCGTCCCTTTGGAGCAGTAAGTCCATGGAACCATAAATCAAAAAATACATTCAAATATTAAATATATGTGATTCTCCAATTGATTGAGCAAGGATTTATGTGAATTTAAAACTTACGTTAAAAGTGCTGCCGTTTGCGAAATAGGAGTAGTATCAAGGATTAATTTGTTTCCCGCAAGTATATAAAAACAGCATTAGAATTATGTACCACTTTTTTCAAAGTTGAATCTATATTGAAATATATTGCAATAATAACTTATTGCAGCTTGTTTAATAAAATTTATCTAAAGTAAATGAAATTGCCATTCGGGTTTTGAGGTTTACTACTTCCTCTTTTACAACGAATTCTGATAGATTTCTTTCGTTTGATACAAAGATGAATGAATCTTTTTTTTCGGTTGCCTGATTCTGAAACATAATTCAGCATTTTTGGTATTGAATCTTTAGAAGAAATCCAAAACCAAAATCATGGCCACCAACGAGTAATGGGATTTTCGGATTTCCATATCGAAAAATCCGGTTATTGAGGGATATCGTGAAATTAGAAACATTTGGAGTTCGTTTTCGCTAGCAGAATTAACTGGGTCACCGAAATGTAAACGCACAGTAAAAATCTTATAATCTTCCTTTATATAATGTTCTAAAACGTGCAGAAAAGTTTGTTGAAATTCCTCATTCTGACTCCAATTAAAACTTTCGCCAATTCCGTTATATTCAAGAAAGTGTGCTTTCACAAAAAATGTAAAGAATATTACGCAAAAGTATTTCATATTTCGTTTTGAAAATTGTAAAATTTAGAGATAATTGCGATTTGTATGGTTTTTAGTTTCTGTACGCTACGAAATTCAAGAACTGAAATTATATTTGCCACTAACTGAAATTTTGATGAGAATCTATATTTGGATAATAATAATAAATGCAGACTAAATAAATTTTCATTTGGGAAATAAAATTGCAGTTTTGATTGACTTGTTTTATTCTGGGCAGGTTCAATATCTGTAGGTTTACTTCTTCATTCAAGACCGAATCTTTCTGTTCCCGGTATTTAGTGTGATGAATGGGGCTTGACAGTTTATTCTTATTTTCAGGGTTATATATATCCTTCCTACGAAAATGTGAAACTTTCCAAATTGAAGAACACATAATCGAGATAACCCTGACTGTAAATAATAATTTATACGTTTGATAACACTTGTATCCAAACCCTTTATCCTTATTATCTACCAACTGTGAATGTAGGGGTAGTTTTTAAATCAACTGATAATTTCTCTCATCACAAAACTACAATACCTATGCATGTAAAAACTCGGAAAGCATATTTGCTTTACTTACTAAAAGTAAAAGGTACCCTAATTGTATCATTAATTACAGATTTCTATTACTCGTATGCATTTGCATTCTGCATCACATCATTTGATAAGCTTTGACTAAATTATTTGTTAAGGTTTTATTTGTGGTTTTCAACAGAATTGCGTTGTACTTGATACAATATTTCAATTCATTGCATAATAGTAACATGGAATTGTATTTAAATTAAGTTATGTGTTTTTACCATCAGTTAGAATGCATTACATCCTTCCATTCTTAACTAATATGGTCTTAGGTACATTAAATCGAGCAGTATATCTGCAACGAAAATTCTTAAAACTATAAACAGTTTAACTGAAAGAAAAGTAAGTCGCTTAATTCTTCAACGATATCTAAGAAGATAAAATATATTAAATACTTATTTCAATTTCAAAGGAAACGAACATACGAAAGACTGAATCTAAAATGACCTACATATGACTTAGCTCGAATGAGAATTACTGTTAAACATTTTCTGGTATTTTAGTAGATAACTGACAAAAATGCATTGTATATGTTCCTAGATACTTTTGATTGAGCCAAACGCATTATTTGAAGATTGATTTTTTTTGACTGTGTGTCCAGTTTGGATACTTTTATCTGAAATACTACGCCGTGTCATGAGGAACTAAGCTTTTTAAGTATCGTCTATCAGTTGTAAATTTTAATTAAAGGAAGATAACAATCAAAGAAATAAGAGATGAAGCAATCAACATTAAAGTATTGTATAAATTTTGCTATATATGGGAACAACTTATAAATCACACCAATGGTAATAATAAGTATTATTTTTTATAAACCTTTTCTACTTTTAAAAGGCTAATCGTCTCAAAGTAATTTCAATTTAAGTATAGGTATGTGGAGCTTTCATTGTGTTTAACTTCGTTAAATAAATTGTTTCGCTTAAGTAGTGCTAGATATTGTACATGTAAAAAATGGATGCGAATATTAATAGGTTCTAGTTAAAATATTTTGGAGCGCAGTTATCAAATAATTCAAATACATTAAGTCGTCAACCCTAAAATTATCGAAAAAGCAATTTATAGTTCACTTTCTTTGCACTTCAATTTAGTATAACTATACATTGACGTCAAAATAATCGGGCAGGTGCATGCAAATCACAAAAAGCATTCAGTAACAAAACTGAAGTTCTAGGAAGGAAAAAAGATTAAGTTTAAAATATTGGAAATACAAAGCTTTTGTAACTACAGTTTTTAACATGTTTCGTGGTAAATAGATACTTAATAAATGTTTTTCAATCTTTCATGAATACAAAACATTGAGTGGATCTAATAACAGTTTTTGAAGGCGACCAAACCGATTATATTGGCAAAATGAAATCATTTTGGACTATATTAGACCTATGTTTATTCACGAGTCACATACTCGTTGCACAATGTGATACTTTTGATTGGAAAGATAACAAGTCGTTTCAAAACACATTCCTTCAACTTTTAGAAAGTTCGATAAGACAAAATTACAATATAATTTTTACAATTCGTGTACACCTAAGTGACAAAATGAATACGACTGAAATTAATCATGGATTTGGACAATTTATTGCTTCACGGTACCCAACAATAACCGGGTGTTTGGATAAAGATATTCGAAATAACCATCACACTATGGCATCCATGATTTTTGTTTTCGGATTTTCGTCAAATTCGATACCACAAACAATACAGACAATCCAAGAAATAGGCAACAGGAAAAAAGACATTTTTATTTTCCTCTCGGACGAAAAAATTTTATCGAAATTTGTTTTGGAGAAAGCGATCGTCAATCTTAATGCCTTCCACAAAATCAGTATTTTTTAGGATGCAGTCTCGAAGTAGCAAGTTCTCCACTGTTACCGGTACTCGTGTCTCCTCATTATAAATTACAGTCCCCTCGAAGTGATAGATTTTAGTTGTAGGATCTTTCACTTCAATTCGGAAGTCGAATGG